>JAPKLW010000737.1:181844-250470 GCA_026898455.1 Plectranthus barbatus
GTTATGTATTGATGGGATCAACAGTGGGATGTGCCATTCTCATTGACATATGAATGAGCCAGATCCCTAACATACTTCCTATGATCTTAAACCTAACTGAAGGATAAGGGGCACACACAGATTGACCACACTTTGATTTACCAAGGTGGCGAGTCTTACTTGTACTCTAATATTCGTATTTTGGGTGTTGGCAATTTGTGTGTGGCCTGCTTAGGCTGGACGTTTAGGTAAGCATATCCGTTTCAGGATGGTGACATTCCCTGGGGAGCTCACAAGGTTCATTATGCTAAACCCTGCAGATTGAATTATTTAATTCAGGCATAAGTGAAAAGGAGTGAGTGGTATTACTCAGAAAATAAGAGATTAATTAATTGTGGCTGATTGTCATAAGCCAAATTAATTAATGAATGACTAAAACCTTAAATATGTGGATCATGTTAGTTTGGTGCAACCCGTTCCTAATAACGTGGTAATAAAGGGGCGAGTCAGCATTGTTACCGTGGTGAAGGTTAAAACAATGTTTTATTAATTAATTATGTTCTGGGTTGAACAAGGAAGGATTAATTAATAAAGAGGGCCCAATTTATTATTTGCATCTGGTCCCTGGTCTGGCCCATGAACTACTCAAGCCCATTAGGGATAGGGTTTCTCAAAACCCTAACACTATATATAGGCCTTCTCTCTATCAGATCAAGTTAGATCATTCAGTATTGAACGAAAATTGAGAGAGACGGCGGCGGCGATCTGATGGGAGGAACTGATCAATTCCTCCAGATCTCGGATTCAACTTGGTAGATAATCCTCACCAGATTTCAAAGGAGCAAGGGAACAAATCAGAAGATCAGATCTGTAGGAACAACTGTTCATCACCGGTGTTCAGATTTAAATCCAGATCTATTTCATCGTTATTGGCTCTGATCTAGATCTGTAGATCAAACGGTGAAATCAGGTATTCTCTAAATCCATCCTCTGCAATTAATTTTGTAGGAGCATGCATAGGATCGCATGGTTTGTTTAATTGAAATTTTTTCCTGGTATCCTAAGAACGATCTTTGGCAAGAAATTCATTAATGGCAACTCGTGTTGTCCATCGTAGACTCAAACCCTACACCAGTTCCTTATGGAATGCAGCTGAGCTGGCTCTTGGAGTAGAAATTTATGTCCCTTGTGTAGGGCCCGACCAACATCAGGGATTTTGACTTCCATCCCCCGAGACCTCGTCCCTCTTCATAACTGGAATCAATGTGTCAGGCCTTTTGTGTATTGTAGATTTTTGACAACAGTACTGTATTTCATATGAATGAAATGAAATCTCTTTAAGTTTCCAGTAATGATGACAATACATTTTCCCTAACTGTACACTGCAGATGTTTGTATATGATTCAGACTTTTAAAATCTCAGAATTTGAACTTTCTTCTTTTAGAAGTATATTTGTTATCTTGAAATCGTATCCGTCCATCCATTGATTGATTGATTGCATAGTCTGCTTCTCTAGCCTCCTGTAGGCTTTGTCTTTACGTCTATTCTGGAGTAATGAGTTGCAGGGCAATTACTTCTAATTCATCAATCCTCGTATAGAATTCACCCATAAATACTTGACTTGAAGGAATTTTTATCACTCCATAATTTCAAACATTTCTTCGTTCCCAGAAATCCTTCCAAGAAAGAATGTATCTGCCTCATATCATTGTGACCGATCATATGAAGATTTCTAACCGTAGGAACAAGATCTTTGATTATGATGGATTCTGGCAACAGAACTGGGGTACTTCTATCATCTTCCAGGAAGTGCTGGAAAAGTTGGACGCCAATCATCTTGCATCCTTTGTGGATAGAGAACCTAGTTCCTTTCATAAAGGTTTATTGCAAGTGATTGCCGACAATTCCTTGGTTACAGAGAATGAGATATATTTCAATCTCAATGATGAGGAATTCCACATAACTGTTGACTATCTTGCCGCAGAGTTTGGGCTCAAGCAGGGTAGCATCCCAGTCAAGAGCAATCCTCAGTATGTTGTAGGTCCAGAGTGGTCAGCGTGGCAACGGTGGAGGGTAGCGGAGGTTGGTTTCCATTCAACTGTGTCGAGCAATTTCCTCAAGTCGCATTATAAGTCGACCTTTGACATAATCAACCAGATGGTAGTCTGTTGTCCTTCTCAGACTACTCATTTTTCACCGTTGATATGGAAAGCTATGATGGCATTTGAAGATCAGGCTGATGTAGATTGGGTTGCCTTCATCTTCGATCGCCTTAAAACTGCTTTCAAAAATCTTCCTGAGATCACCATCCCATACGGCATGCAACTGGGGTGGGTCATCGAGAAGCGTCTCCCTCTCCTTTCGGAAGATGGAACTAGACTTACTTCCACTTATTACTATCCTTCCTAATGTACTTCCTCCTGTTTTCCATAGATGAGACTCCATGACTCTGATTTAATCGATGTATCCTCCTTAACCTTATTAATGAAGTCTTATTTTTCCCTCTTGGTCTTCAACAAGCGCAAATAATGACAAACTGTAAATAACTTAATCACTATTTCTTAAAATGTACAGTTTGACAGCTTGTGATAATCAATTTGCATCTCCTTCTCTTGAGATTCCATCAAACTCTAGAAGTCCTAGTTTGATGCATAGCTCTTTGAAACGAGCCTCATGTAGTGGTTTGGTAAAAACATCCGCTAGCTGATCCTCAGTTCTAATATACTCCACCAAGACATCCTCCTTTTCAACATGGTCTCGGATGAAGTGATGACGAATGTGAATATGCTTCGTCCTAGAATGTAGAATTGGATTATTCAAGATTGACATTGCACTGTTGCTATCACAGTAGATAGGAACGCACCCTGTATCAATTCCATAATCCTTAAGTTGTTGTTTTATACAAAGCACTTGAGCACAACAGTTGACTGCTGCCACATACTTTGCCTCTGTGGTTGATGTAGCCACTGAATGTTGATTTTTGCTGAACCAACTGATCAGTTTATGTCCTAAAAACTGACATGTTCCACTTGTGCTCTTTCTGTCAATTTTGCAGCCTCCAAAATCTGAATCAGAGAATCCATTCAGCATGATTCCATCAGTTTTGGGATACCGAATACCTAAGGACTCTGTGCTCTTGAGGTATCTTACAACTCTCTTTGTTGCCTCCATGTAGGATTTCTTAGGATTCGCCTGGAATCTTGCACATACTCCCACAGCATAAGAGATGTCTGATCAGCTGGCAGTTAGATACAGTAAAGACCCAATGATTCGTCTATAAGCTATTGGGTTGATGGGTTCTCCTTCTTCATCAAAGGTGATCTGAGAACTGGTGCTCATACGAATCCTTTGTGATTTTGTCTTTTCTGGACAAAATTTGTTGATTAGATCTTGAGTATACTTCTTCTGACTTATGAAAATTCCTTCGTCAGACTGATCAACTTGTAGACCAAGAAAGTGTGTCATTTTGCCCATCATACTCATTTGAAATTTGGGCAAACTTCTCACATAACTTGGTATTTTTTCTTCCGAATATGATATCGTCTACATAGATCTAAACAAGTAGGATGTCCTCTCCACCCTTTATCTTAAATAATGTTCGATCTATAACACCTTTTCCAAATCCATTTTTGAGCAGAAACTGTGAGAGAGTTTCATACCATGCTCTAGGTGCTTGCTTTAATCTATATAAAGCTTTCCTTAGCTTGTAGACTTGATTTCCTTGCTCAAAACCTGGAGGCTGTTCTACATAGACTTCTTCCCTTAATTCACCATTTAGGAAGGCACTCTTCACATCCATCTATAGAACTGTGAAGTTATGGTATGCTGCATACGCCAGGAATAATCAAATAGCTTTGAGTCTGACAACTAGCGCAAATGTCTCATTGAAGTCTATTCCTTCGCATTGTGCGTATCCTTTTGCAACCAATCTTGCCTTGTTTCAAACAATGGTACTGGTCTCATCTCTTTTATTCTTGAAGACCCACTTGGTACCAATCACAGACTGATGTGTGGGTCGATCGACCAGATACCACACATTATTGCGAGTGAACTCATTGAGTTCTTCCTGTATCGCATTTATCCAGTCTGTTGATTGAAGAGCTTCTGTGATCTTTACTGGTTCGACTTGGGATAAGAAGCAAGACATTAATGTTGTCCTTGTCTGGTTCGAATAGGATTTCCAATATCATTAAGGATGGCTTCTTTTGGATGATCTCTTAACCAACTAGGCTTCTTTATAGGTACGGCTTCAGCCCGAGCAGCTGGATCTCCAGAAACTGTGGAATGTTCCCTTTGAGGTTGTTCACTTTCATGCTCTGGAACTGTTTATTCTTCTTCTTCTTCTTCAGAAACTCCTTTGTCTCCTTGTTCTGGAACTGTATTCTGATCAACATCTGGATTCTGAATATCAGTTGACTTGCTAGCTGATCCTGTTCCTTAGCATCTTCAAGATTAACTTCCTTGGTGTCAGCTTGCTCTGCATCTAAGACCGTATTCTATGTTTCAGGGGGCTTCTTTTCACCTGAATCTTCAATGTTTGTGGTCTTTAAGGCCTCAACGATGGCGTTTGCATCATCAGCCCTCTCGATTGCTTGGGGTTCAGCCGAGGCAACTGGAGTCTTAGGGATCTTATTCATCGATCTAGTTAGAGGAATTGTATGATTATGATCAATATCACTCTTTGACTCCTCATTGACATCCTTGATCTCATGATTCCCCAGACTCAGTTCTTGAAGTGTCCTGCGCACTAAAGTAGCTTCATAAATAACAACATGACATGTTATCTCCACAAGTTGGGTTGTCTTGTTGAATACCCTATATCCCTTATATGAAGGACGTCCACCTTCATCAGCCTTTGGGCTGAAGGTATTCAACTTGAACTTTCCATTATTGTGAATATAACATGGAGAACCGAAAGCACGAAGATGAGCTATAGAAGGCTTACGATCATTGTAGATCTCGTAGGGTGTCTTGTGCAACTGCGTGTTGAATGCACTTCTATTATTTGTGTAGCAGGCTATCATCAAGATTAGTGTCAGCCATCATGGTTATCACTGCTTCTTTAAGTGTTCTGTTTCTTCGCTCAACAAGACTATTTTGTTGAGGAGTTCTAGGAGCAGATTTCTCATGGCCAATTCCAATTTCAGCACAAAAGTCCATAAGAGGTCCATTGCAAAATTATGTCCCATTGTCTGATCTTATTCTCTTGACTTTCACTCATTTGTCATTCTGAAGGCGTGTGATCAGTTCTGGTAACTGAATTTTGACTTCGTCCTTGGATTTGAGCAGCACCACTGATCGATGCTAAATCTGCATACAAATTATAGCAAAGGGCAAATAAATTTATAAACAAACCAGGGGTTGGTCGATCCTACAAGGATAGTACAACGAAGGGAAATCATATACTGGATATAGTTTTTGAAACTTTTGTTTGGGCAAATCAATTCAAAAGGGTTTTGGGTTTTCAAAACAATTAATTTAAAGAGAAAATTCAAATATGAAAAAGCACAGATTCTAGGAAAATCTACCAAACTGATCAGCATGCAAGAAATAAATATTCAAACCCACAAAACACAATTTTGGTGGAAAACCTTTTGTTGTGGAATTAATTCCTTGGTCGGGCAATTAAAACCTAAATTACTAATTAGTGATTTATCTCCTCTCGGTCTCAAAATACACCAATTACTCAATTTCATAAAGATCTAGATTTTCCTACAATTGAAATCTTCTTGGTCGGACAGATAATCAAAAGTATTAAACTCTCACTTCCTATTATCGATTTTCACCTCTCGGTCCTTCAATCAATAACTAAAACCTATTCCAATTTTCATCTCTCGATCCTTCAATTGAAAATAGATTTGAAATAAAATTAAAGAGTTTAAAACAAGGGTTTGAATAAATAAATCTAAACAAGCATCACAGATGGAGAAACCCTAGAACCTGTTTAGGGTTCTAGCCTAACATATTGAAAATAGACATTGCGAGGAAAAATAAAGATTGCATTAAAAGTAAAGGTTCAACAAAAAGTAAAGAGGAATTCTAAAGCGAACATAAAATAAAGGATTAAAACTTAAAGGGGAAAAGAACTCTTCAAAACTAAAAGGGGGCTAAGGGTCTCTGAATTCTGAGCTAATTATGAGTTTATATAGAAGTAGGGTTGAGGTCCTGGATGTATATCTTCAGAAGGTATGATTTATTGCTTCCATATTGATGTATATCTTGTTCCCCAAGCAATTCTCGCCCAAAATATCTGAAAATCTCACCAAATCTCGCCAAAATAGTCTGTCTTGGCCGAGATGGACTCTTCCACGGCCGAGATGGAAAATTCGGCCCGGTCGAGATGATTTGATTTCGGCCGAAACAGAGACATTTCGCCACTTCCGACCCTTCTATGCAGTCTCACGGTTTTGGCCATAACTTTCACTCCGAACTCCGATTGATCCGATTCCAGTTGCGTTGGAAAGCTAACTCAAAGATCTTTCAAATGACATGCTCCATTAGCTCAGATTCTAACGGTGGAAGGATTTGTGACTATTTCTTCGAACATCTGCTGCTTTCGGTACGGGTTCTCCATTAGATTTGGCCTAAAACCTGCGAAATCTTACCATGGCAAGCGTAACACCCTCTAATATAAACTCATGCTCGGTTTATTCAAGAAAACAAGTTAAAATGCATAAAAGAAAGGAAAAACAAAGCGATAAGTGAGTAGAAAAACGAGCTTATCAAACCCCCCAAACTTAAACACTTGATTGTCCTCAATCAACAAAAGAAAGAATCAAAAGTTCAAGCAGAAGAGTAGTGCAATGCCTCACAAGATTCATCACATTCAAACTCAAAAATCCACAAGACATCAACACTTTTGAAAGAATCAGAAAATCTGTAAACTGTGGAAGACTCACATGGGAAGTGTTTCGCTCATTCACTCAAGTGTTTAGGATAATTATGAGATCACACACAAGTCATGCAAATCAAGTTCTACCATAGGCTTGCAAATAATCTCAATCTCCACTGCAAATATGTGCACACAAGCCTAAGATCAGAAAGGACTTTATTCAAGGTTGTAATGTAGGCTTTTGTGAAGGGTAGGGAAATATTTGGCCAAGTGACTAAAATCAATCAGGGAATCCTCAATCAATCAAACCACTATCTATTGATATCCACCCATCTCCTATAATATTCAACATCACTCATGGCTCTTTTATTCTTTCTCTCTCTCTCTCTTTTTTTTTTTTTTTCTTTTTCACACATATCCTTTTATGCTCTTAAACAATTTTGAATATTCATTTGAGCTTATAAGGATTAACAAACACAACAACACATATTTTTTTTTCTAGAGCCCAACCTTTTCTTTTGCTTTTACCCTCATAATAATATCTTATCCTTTCTTAAACAAATCCCAACCCACTCTCATAGACAAGAGTTGATTCCCCTATTTATTTCCAACTCATAGACAAAGAAAGAAAATATCATAGGCTCAAAAGGGCTGACTAGGGATAACATTTAATTAGGACAGTGTATGGGAAAATAGGCTAAACAAAGATGGCCTAAAATCACTTCTTAAACCTGTGCACACTAGCAGTCTTGAAAGAGAAACAGAGCAAGTTCTAGAGAAACTCAAAATTGCAGACACACTCACAATCGAATTTCAGGCTCAAAAACTCACACTTGGGACAATTTTTCTTCCACAGTAAACATCAAATCATCATCTATCTTATGCCAACGCAAGTATCAAAACAAGAAATCATGCGGTATTCACATTCATAGGCATACTCAACCACTATCACAATCAACGCAAACTAAAGTCAATCAATTCAGATCTTGCATTCTTGTTAGGGTTCAAACATGCTCAAATTCCCACAATCTCGCGTTTTATTCAAAAATTTATTCATGCAAAAATTAAAATAAAACAACTAGAAGATAGAAAAGAGTTTCAAAACCCCTAAATCTTCATCCCCCCAAACTTATTCGAAAGTCAGAGAGAATAAGTTTGGAAATCGGATTCAGAGTTCGAAACTGTACCTGATTGTTGGCCTCAGACACCAACTTTTTATCTCCTTCCTTCAGACTCAGACCGGCGTGGATTTGTGTCTGCTGGCACTCCATCTCGGCTGTGGCGAACATCATCTCGGCCGGGATGGAGCCTTCTAGCGACCTCCTTATTGGTCGAAGTGTTCCGCATCTCGGTCCTCTGTCTCGGCTGTGGCGGCCTCTGTCTCGGCCGAGACAGACTTCGATTTTTTTTTTCGAAAGAAAAACAAACGTGGAGTGACAGTAACAAAATAAAAAATAATAAAATAAGGGAAAAATCGAAAACACAATGGGTTACCTCCCATTCAGTGCCTTATTTACCGTCGTGGCTCGACTCAGCTTAGTTTACCAAAGCGGTCGAGTCCAGACTCGTCGACACCTTGAATCTATCATGAAGGCACGCCGGTTCTGAATGACGGTGGTGTACTCGGAAGGAGGCAGCTTAATTGCCGATTTCACTGACTCGTTTCCTCGTTCCCACCGGATGGCTTCTTCTTCTTCCTCCGGTGTCTCGTCGTCTTCTTCCTCTTCTTCAGCAGTAGTGATCTGGTTGCACTCTCCTTTCCTCTTGTTCTTGTCTATGCAGAAGGTGATAGACTCTTCATTCCCCCTCAAGGTAATTTCTCCCTTCTTGCAGTCGATCAGGACACCAGCTGTGTCGAGGAACTCTCTTCCCAGGATCATTGGAGTGTTGGAATCTTCCTTCATGTCGTGTATGACGAAATCTGCAGGGAAGATTAAATGGCCAACACGTATAAGGACATCTTCTACGATACCTTTAGGCTTGGACACAGATCGGTCCGCCATCTGGAGGGTAATCGTGGTGGCTCTCATCTCTCCGATTTGTAGCTTCTTGTAGATGGACCAGGGCATCAGGTTGATACTTTCCCCGGTGTCACATAGCACGTTCTGGAACTCTTTGCCTCCGATCTCGATAGGTATCGAGAAGCATCCTGGGTCTGACCTCTTGATCGGGATCTGCTTCTGCAACAGTAAACTGCACTCCTCATGAATCCTCACTGTCTCATTCTCCATGAATTGCTTCTTTTCGCTCATCAGTCTTCTAAGGAACTTCATGTAACCTGGTATCTCCCTGAGAGCTTCAATAAGAGGTATATTAATGTTCACTTTTTTAAGATTTTCAACAAAATTTTTGAATTTAGAATCTTCCCTCTTTTTCGTGAATCTCTGTGGAAAAGGCATAGGAGGCACCGGATCAGCTTTTGTTCCTTCTTTCTCCTTCTCTTTCTCGCCCTGCTTGGCCTTCTGTTTCGACCGAGATGTATCTATCTCGACCGTCCTGCTTTCTGTCTGCCCCGGCCGTTCTCGGCTTGTTTCTGCTGGGATGGGCTTCTCCGTCTCGGCCGTGTCATCTTCAATCTCGGCCGTCCTGCTTCCCTCTGCCTCGACCGGGATGGAATCCATCTCGACCGAGACAGAGCGTTCTTCCGCGGGATTTTCCTCCTCTGCTTCATTCAATCCTCCTTCCGGGTTGCTCGGACCTTCATATCTCCTTCCAGATCAAAGCAAGATGGCATTGACTGACTTTTCCCTTGCTGGATTTTTTTCCGTCATGCTCAGAAGTTGCCCCGACTTGTGTTGATTTCCTAAGGTGGCGGAAATCTGGCTCAACTGGGTGTCTATCATCTGCAGATGCTTCGTCATCAGTTGCATGTGATTGGTCATCCCTTTCACCTCATTCTCCACCTTGCCGAATCTATTGTCTGAGCTCTTTATGAATTTCTCCAATGTTTCTTCCAGCACAGACTTATTTCTCTCCACAATTTCGCCTCCAGTACCTACATCAAAATCAGGGGGAGGGTGCTCTGCAGCAGTGGGGTTAGCATAAGAAAAACCAGGGTGTGATCGCCCATGGTTATAGTGATACCCCTGATTACCTCGGTAGTTATTGTGATAACCACCCCCTATGTAGTTTACCTCCGTTCCTGCAGTTCCAGATGAACTGCTTGCTTCTCGGTTGATGTAGTCAGCCTCCACCGGAACCATAGCCATGCTTTGCTCAGTAGGGTTGGCAGCAACCTTTGTGGTCCCCAGTTTCTCGATTTCCTCTCGGAGCTTCTTTACCTCCACGACCACATCGAATTCTATCTTGGCCTCAACAGCTTTGACTGGAAGTTGTCTCTCAGTTGGCCACTGATGGCTGTTTAGTGCCATGTCTGCTAGAATCCTCATACTTTCTGCTCCACTTTTTTTCATCAAGATCCCGCCAGCAGATGCATCCACCAATTCCTTCATGTGAGGACTCAGACCTTCATAGAAGTGGTAGACCTGCATCTCGAGATCAATTCCATGTCCAGGGCAGAGTCGCAGGAGTTCCTTGTACCTCTTCCAGGCTTCATGCAGTGACTCATCGTAGAGCTGCTTGAATGTGGTGATGGCAGCTTTCCTTTTCAGTAGCAGGCTCGGTGGGAAGTAGTTGGTGAGGAATGCTGCTCGCAGCTCCTCCCATGTCCCGATTAGGCTTTTATCAAGCCCAGCATACCAAGACCGCTCCTCGTCTCTAAGTGAGAATGAGAACAGTCTCATCCTGATGGCATCTTGGGGGACTCCATTCTACTTTATCGTGTCGCACACCTCTATAAATTGGCTGAGGTGGGCATACGGATCCTCTACGGCTCTTCCCCCAAACTGGTTCTGCTGCACCATCTGTATCAGCCCTGTGCGCAGCTCGAAGTTGTTGGCATTGATGCCAACCCTGAATCCGGCTTCCTCCTGCTGTGGTAAAAATCTGTCCAAGATGGACCTCTGTGGAACCACCACCTGTCTGTTGTTCAGCTCCGCCAGTCTTGCGGCTTGTTCGGCTTGGGTAGCTTGGGCTGCAAGAAGTTGCACCCTTAATTGCTGCACCTCATCCACGAACTGCCTCTGCTCTTCCGGTGTCATGTTCTGCAGAGGGGCTTCGTGATTCTCTGCCATGTCAAAGTTCAGCTTCTTTCCCTTCTTTCTGTTGGTCATGCAGGCTGCTTCGATCTCTGGTATAACGGGCTCGAGTGTCTTCCCTTTGCTCCGTGTGTTCATGCACCTGCACAGAAAATGAGGAAAAGATCAGGCTATCCCGACCGTGATAAAACGTATCTCGACCGGGATGAAAGTGTTCGTCTCGGCCAGTTTAGAACTCAACTCGGCCGGGATGGGAGAATACATCTCGATCGTGGTGGGACTCACCTCGGCCGAGACAGACGCGACTCAGAAAAAGAACGCACGCGAATGGAAAACAGAACTGACTCTAAAAACAAAGAAAAACAATACCAAACTCGAAAATAAGAAGAAATAGTACAACCCAATCCAGAAGTTCTTCAACTTTCCAGTAACGACTCGCCGTCTGACTATCCCCGGCAGCGGCGCCAAATTGATCGATGCTAAATCTGCATACAAATTATAGCAAAGAGCAAATAAATTTATAAACAACCCAGGGGTTGGTCGATCCCACAAGGATAGTACAACGAAGGGAAATCATATACTGGATATAGTTTTTGAAACTTTTGTTTGGGCAAATCAATTCAAAAGGGTTTTGGGTTTTCAAAACAATTAATTTAAAGAGAAAATTCAAATATGAAAAAGCACAGATTCTAGGGAAATCTACCAAACTGATCAGCATGCAAGAAATAAATATTCAAACCCACAAAACACAATTTTGGTGGAAAACCTTTTGTTGTGGAATTAATTCCTTGGTCGGGCAATTAAAACCTAAATTACTAATTAGTGATCTATCTCCTCTCGGTCTCAAAATACACCAATTAATCAATTTCATAAAGATCTAGATTTTCCTACAATTGAAATCTTCTTGGTTGGACAGATAATCAAAAGTATTAAACTCTCACTTCCTATTATCGATTTTCACCTCTCGGTCCTTCAATCAATAACTAAAACCTATTCCAATTTTCATCTCTCGATCCTTCAATTGAAAATAGATTTGAAATAAAATCAATGAGTTTAATCCAAGGGTTTGAATAAATAAATCTAAACAAGCATCACAGATGGAGAAACCCTAGAACCTGTTTAGGGTTCTAGCCACATATTGAAAATAGACATTGCGAGGAAAAATAAAGATTGCATTAAAAGTAAAGGTTCAACAAAAAGTAAAGAGGAATTCTAAAGCGAACATAAAATAAAGGATTAAAACTTAAAGGGGAAAAGAACTCTTCAAAACTAAAAGGGGGCTAAGGGTCTCTGAATTCTGAGCTAATTATGAGTTTATATAGAAGTAGGGTTGAGGTCCTGGATGTATATCTTCAGAAGGTATGATTTATTGCTTCCATATTGATGTATATCTTGTTCCCCAAGCAATTCTCGCCCAAAATATCTGAAAATCTCACCAAATCTCGCCAAAACAGTCTGTCTCAGCCGAGATGGACTCTGCCACGGCCGAGATGGAAAATTCGGCCCGGTCGAGATGATTTGATTTCGGCCGAAACAGAGACATATCGCCACTTCCGACCCTTCTGCGCAGTCTCACGGTTTTGGCCATAACTTTCGCATCCAAACTCCGATTGATCCGATTCTAGTTGCGTTGGAAATTTAACTCAAAGATCTTTCAAATGACATGCTCCATTAGCTCAGATTCTAACGGTGGAAGGATTTGTGACTGTTTCTTCGAACATCTGCTGCTTTCGGTACGGTTCTCCATTAGATTTGGCCTAAAACCTGCGAAATCTTACCATGGCAAGCGTAACACCCTCTAATATACACTCATGCTCGGTTTATTCAAGAAAACAAGTTAAAATGCATAAAAGAAAGGAAAAACAAAGCGATAAGTGAGTAGAAAAACGAGCTTATCAACCACCCATGTATATCTTGAGTAGTCATCAACAACTACCAATGTGTATTTTCTTTTTCCAATTGTGGGTGGGGTAACAGGACCAAACAAATCCATATGAAGCAATTCTAGAATTCTCTCTGTGCTTGCTGTGACTGGCCTGTTCTTGAAAGAGGCTTTTGTCTATTTACCGAGCTGACATAATTTACACACTCATTCTTTCTGGAACTTCTTCTGTGGCAGTCCTACAACTAGATTTTGCTTCGCCAAGCGTCGAATTGAGTTGAAATTCAGATGGCTAAGCCTTTTGTGTCATAGCCAGTTTATTCCTTCTGAGGAGCTGAGTGCTATGAGGCATGTCCCTCGTTCTCCGTTGGACCAATCTACAATGTAGAGACCTCCTCTTCTGATTCCTCTGATTATGGTCTTGTCTGTCACCTTATCTATTACGTGGCACTCTGATTCTTCGAATCTAATAATATAGCCACTATTAATCAGTTGACTAATACTGAGAAGATTATTCTTCAGACTGGTGACTAAGGATACATTCTGAATGATAATTCTGTTGTGCTCCATGCATCCTTTTCCAATAACTTGACCCGTGGCCTTGTTCCCAAAGTTGACTAATGCTCCTTCGTACTTCACAAGGTTCTTGATTAGATCTTTTTCTCCTGTCATGTGAGCTGAGCATCCGCTATCTAAGATCCACGTTCTTGTCTTCTTTCGGGACTTGGTCTCTGCAAGACAAAAAATATATTTAGGTCCCCGTATCTTTTCGGGTCCTTAAAGGTTAGTCATGTGGATTCAACCTTTTGGTATCCACACTTGTTTCACCCTTGCGGATTGTGAAACTAAATCACTTTTCTGTGATTTATCTACCTTTCTTCTGGTGAAGTGTGTTGTGTGAATGCATGTTATGTGCGACTGTGGTGTGTGAAATCTACCTGAAACAACTGTTCTGGAAAGAGTCTCGAGAAACTATTCTCGGGTGTATAGCCATCACAGTCTTTTGAGGGTATGGTTGTCTCAACTCCGGCCTTGAATAGATGTTCCCCCTATTCGGTTGATTATTGTGATAGAACTGAAATTTATCATGATTTCTCGGATTTCTATCCGGTTGTTGAACAGACTTCCTTGCAACGTTTACATGTTGCTTAGTCATTCTTGTTGGTAAAATTGGATTTCTTGCATATGGAACATCATGCTTGCCCAATTTTGATGAAGGGTTGTTTCTCCTCTCGACAGTTGGTTTAAACAGTTTCCTAACTGTGTCATCAAATTGTCTAGGTGCACGTTTAGAATCAGAATTTGACCAGCATTTGGTCCTGACACCTTGGTGTTATGGTTCTTTGAGAATATCCTTCCCTTTCCCAACTGATAACTCTCCTAAAGAGTTATTATTTTGTGTCTAGGTTTAGTTAATGATGTCCTAATTTAGGTCTGTTTTATAGGATAAGTGATTAAATATAGGTTATTTAGTTAGTATTTCAAATTCGAGTTAAATCTGTTGTGTTGTGTCAATAAATGAGTTTTTGCAAAAGAAATTGTTTGAGTTGTATCACAGGTCTTACTATGCTGGAGCATAACAAGTGCATGAAACGTTGATATGATGTAGCAGCATAGGAGTGGCATGAGCAGCATTTGAATGATGAACCCGTGGGACCACAGCAGACAGGATCTCGGCACTTTTCAGAACTTGTCCCAGGAGTAGGACACGTGTCGCGCAGGAGAATTATCAAAGCTGGATGGCAGATGGAGGAGCCACGTGTAAGGTCTGGATGAGGCTGAAGAGGAGACAACGGAGATATTTCTTTCAGGGGGATAACAACTTTGAGATAGCTGAAAATAGAGAGAGAATCAACATTAGAGAGGAGTCGAAGCAAGGAAAGGGGTGTTCGTGAGAATCAGAAGTGGCGGCTGAAGAAACTCTGAATAGTTTATCTTTATTTTTCAAACTTATTTGATATTTCTACTTGAATGATGTTCGTGGACATGAACTTGAATGTTATTCGTTTTCTATCTTTTGGGAGCATGAGCTAAACATTTTAAGCTCGGGTTGTTGACTAGTTTATCTTTTCGAATATATGTTGAAGTTGTTTTGCATTAAATCTGGTGTTTGATTTCAATTCTGGTTTGTTTGTCTATCTAAACACGACGGTGGCAGGTAGAAACTACACCTATTGAAACCGAGAGGAGATCTAGGACGAGGAAAATGAAATCAATCTAGATTTCTAGTGTAGACATACATAGAATCTAAGACTTGCACAAGCCCCTGTTCTTAAATAGATTGTTTGAAGGCAAAACTTACCATAGACATATGGAGGTCAGCAAGAAAACATAGATCTATTACTATGATGATAGTCTAGGCAGAAAAGAGAGTGGTTGCAAGAACCAGAGTTGATGTCTGAACGATGCTGCAGCATATAGGAGAGGAGATAAACAAAAGTTAATAACCCGAGTGCTTTATCATTATCGATTTTAACACCATATTTGCTAGTTTATGATTATATTGTGGGAAGAGATAGTATTAATTGCTTTGGCACTGTTTGGTTTTATTTTATATGCTTTCTTGTTGATTTAGTTTAGAGAAATCACAAAACACCTTTATTTTACAAACAATAGAATGTGCACGGTTCCCTTTCGCTCCCTTGGGTACGATATCTGGACTTAGATCTGTATTACTTGTTTGACATACGTGCACTTGCGTATAAATTCGAAAGCTACTAGCACAACAACAAGTTTTTGGTGCCGTTGCCGGGGAGTGACTGATATTGAATCTGAATGCTATTTTATTGTTTGAATTTGCATGCAAGGTTGGTTAACTGAAGTTATAGGAAACTAATCATTTTCTGTAATTGTAGGGAACACTAGCAGTGTATAAGCGAGGAATCAATCAGTGAAATTTACTTATTTGATCCAGAGATAGAGAGGACTTTTAGAAAGAACAGAAGAAAGCAAAAAGCTAGAAAGATGGCTGAAAGAGTTCCTGAGCCAGAAGGTGAATTGGAGAATCCAGTTGATAATAGAGATAGGGTAATCAGAACTTATACAGCACCAAGGTTTTTGGAGTTTGATCCAGGTGTTGCAAGACCAGAAGTACAGGCGCAGCACTTTGAATTGAAACATGTGATGTTTCAGATGCTGCAGAGTTTGGGTCAGTCCGGGGGACAGGCTACAGAAGATCCACATCTGCATTTGAAGTCTTTTTTGGAGATCTGTGATAACTTCAAGTTGCAAGGAGTTACACCCGAGGCTTTGAGAATGCATTTATTCCCTTTCTCATTAAGGGATAGTGCAAAAACATGGCTTACCAATCTACCACCAGGATCTGTTCCTACTTGGAACAAGCTGACTGAAACCTTTATGTTGAAGTATTTCCCTCCAACCAGGAATGCGATCATGGCATTTAGACAGGAGGATGAGTCTGTTAGTGAGGCATGGGAAAGATTCAAGGAACTGCTGAGGAGATGCCCAAACCATGGAATACCTTATTGTATTCAGATGGAGATTTTCTATAATGGGCTGAATGGCAATTCAAGAATGATGATAGATGCTACATCTGGAGGAGCACTGTTGGACAAGACATACAATGAAGCTTGTGAAATTCTAGATAAAGTAGCTGCTAACAATTATTTTTGGGCAAACTCGAGAGCAGCAGCTATCTCTACTCCTAAAGTAGCAGGACTGTTGGAAGTTGATCCAATGAAAGCGTTGACTGCACAAATGGAAGCTCTAGGGGCAACTATGAAGAGTATTGAGAAGAATACCAGTCCAAGCAAAGCAACTCCAATGTGTGCAGAACCCTCAGGACCATTGGATTGTATCTACTGTGGGGGTGCACATCAATTTGAGGAATGCCCATCAAACCCAGCGTCGGTCTGTTACATGGGAAACAAAAATCACCATCATCAGGCTAATAATCCATATTCAAATACCTACAACATTGGCTGGAGAAATCATCCAAATTTTTCTTGGTCTGGATAAGGGAATCAAAATGCTGCAGCAAGGGAGCAACATTATAACAAGGGAAATTATAATCAGCAGCAGAGTTTAGAAGCTCCACCTCCCAAGCAAGAGAAAACTATGGAGGAAATGATGAAGGAGTTCATGACTCAAAATGAGGTGCGCCTTAAAAATCAAGATGCTCTCATTCAGAGTTAAGCATCTTCTTTAAGGAGTCTGGAAGTGCAAATGGGGCAGTTAGCAAATGAATTGAGAAGCAGGCCACAGGGAGCTTTGCCAAGTAACACGGAGAATCCAATGAATGGAAAGGAACACTGCAAGGTTGTTACACTTCGAAGTGGGAAGCAGTTTGAAGAGAGGAAGGCTGAAAATGTGGACGCATGAGAAGGATCGTCATCAGGAGCTACAGTAACTAAGGAAAATTTGCAAAAAGATAAGTTGCTGGAGAAGGAGGATGTGTCTCCTGATTTGAGAGAAGAAGATGAACCTGTAGAGAAACCGGCAGAGATGCCTGAGGGCAACATTTCTAAAGCTAAGAGGAAATCTGGGTTGGAGGAATATGATTATGTACCACCACCACCATACCCAACCAGATTTAAGAAGCAAAAAGAAGAAGAGCAGTTCAAGAAATTTCTGGAAATGCTGAAACAAATTCATATCAACGTGCCATTAGTGGAGGCACTTGAACAGATGCCAACCTATGTGAAGTTCTTGAAGGATATTTTGTCAAAGAAAAAGAGACTGAAGGAATTTGAAACAATATCATTGTTTGAGGAGGTAGGTGGACCTCTGAGGAGATAGATTCCGGCTAAGTTAAAGGACCCAGGGAGTTTTACCATTCCTTGTTCTATTGGGGGCCGAGATGTGGGTAGAGCCCTATGTGATTTGGGAGCAAGTGTAAACTTGATGCCATTATCAATCTTTCAAAAATTGGGCATTGGAGGGGCAAGACCCACTACCATTTCTCTTCAGTTGGCCGACAGATCCACTGTACATCCTGAAGGAAAAATTGAAGATGTACTTGTGAGAGTAGACAAGTTTATCTTCCCTGCAGATTTTATTATTCTGGATTATGAAGCAGATAGGGAAGTGCCTATTATTTTAGGAAGACCATTTCTTGCTACAGGAAGGACACTGATAGATGTAGAGAAAGGGGAGTTGATCATGAGGGTTCATCAAGATGAGCAAGCTACTTTTAACTTGTTCAACGCCATGAAAGTTCATGATGATTCCGAAGAATGTTTTTCTGTAGACATATTGGATTCGGCAATAAAGGAATATATTGAGGAAAATCATTTTGGGAAGGAAGGTGATGTTGAGGAATTACCAAGTAGAGCTGTAGCATGGGCAGAGCAAGGGCAAAAGTTTGGGGGAGTTCGGCAAATATTTGAACCGTTGGACCTGCTGTCTAGAGAAATAAAAGGGACAAAGTCTTCTATGGAGGAACCTCCAGAATTGACCCTAAAGCCTCTACCTGCTCACTTGAAGTATGCTTACTTGGGAGAATCAGAGACATTGCCTGTGATTATAGCAGCGAATTTGAAGGAAGAGAATGAGCATAGTTTGTTGGAATTGTTGAGAAGGCATAAGCGGGCAATAGGATGGACTATAGCCGACATCAAGGGGATAAGTCCCACAATCTGTATGCACAAAATTCTGATAGATGAAGGAAGTAAGAATTCCATCCAGCCACAGAGGAGACTAAATCCCAATATGAAGGAGGTAGTGAAGAAAGAGGTGATCACATGGTTGGATGCAGGAATCATTTTTCCTATATCTGACAGTTCTTGGGTATGCCCTGTACAATGTGTCCCCAAGAAGGGAGGAGTTACAGTGATTCAGAATGAGAACAATGAGATGATCACTACAAGGACAGTAACTAGATGGAGGATTTGCATTGATTACAGGAAGTTAAATGATGCAACAAAGAAGGATCACTTTCCTTTACCATTTGTAGATCAGATGCTAGATAAGCTAGCTGGACAGAAGTTTTATTGTTTTCTGGATGGATATTCAGGATATCATCAGATAGCAATAGCTCCAGAACTTCAAGGACTAACCACATTTACTTGTCCATATGGAACATTTGCTTTTAGAAGAATTCCTTTCGGATTATGCAATGCTCCAGCAACATTCCAACGTTGTATGATTGCTATTTTCTGTGAGATGATAGATAACGGATTGGAAATTTTCATGGATGACTTTTCAGTATTTGGGAAGGATTTTGAAGTGTGTCTGGAGAATTTGGAAAAAGTTTAGAAACTGTGTGAGAAATCACAGTTAGTGCTGAACTGGGAAAAGTGTTGTTTTATGGTGCAACAAGGAGTAGTCTTGGGACATAAGATATCAAAAGCTGGGATGGAAGTTGATCCAGCCGAAATTGAGGTGATAGACAAGATGGCAGTACCAAATTCAGTCAAGGCAGTCAGGAGTTTTCTGGGACATGCAGGATTTTATCGAAGGTTCATTAGAGACTTTTCAAAAATTGCAAAGCCTTTGTCTGAGTTGCTTGAGAAAGACAGGAAGTTTGAGTTTTCTTCACAATGTATGGAAGCATTCTTGAAGCTGAAATATGCTCTGATTTCTGCACCAATTATGCAACCACCAGATTGGAATGCTCCATTTGAACTTATGTGTGATGCTAGCAACTATGCTTTGGGAGTAGCATTGGGGCAGAGAAAAGAGAAAATCTTCAAGGTGATTTACTATGCAAGTCGAACCCTTGATGGAGCTCAAAGGAATTATACAACCACAGAAAAAGAGTTGTTGGCAGTGGTATTTGCCTTTGATAAATTTAGGTCATATTTGGTGGGATCCAAAGTGATTGTGTATACAGATCATTCAGCAATCAAGTATCTAATGGCAAAGAAGGATGCAAAGCCGAGGTTGATCAGGTGGATATTGTTACTGCAAGAATTTGATATTGAGATTGATACGTGCGTAAAATGACCCGTATTTTGATATGTGAACATGTTTGTTTGTGGCTATTTTACTCCCGTATCATATGTTTTTGTCTTATTTTGGTTGTGTTTTCGTGTTTTGTGTGTTTGATGTGTGTAGGATAGGTTTTGGGCATAAACGAGCAATTTTGGTGGAGTTTTGGAGGAAAATCGCACGTGTTTGGAGTTTGGAGAGCTCGAGCCAAAATGCAATTCTCAGCACTTGGCTGTTTTCAGCATGGCAATGGATAGAGCTTCGAGCTAGCTTTCCAACGCAACTGGAATCAGGTCAATCGGAGTTCGGGAGAGGAAGTTATGGCCAAAACCGTGAGATCGTGCAGGACCGGTCGAGCCTGTGCAGGATCGGTCGAGCGAGCAAACAGAGACTTGGCTCGGTCGAGCCATTTCTTGCTCGGTCGAGCCAAGTCGTTTTTTGGTGGTTTTTGGCGGTTTTTGATGGCCGGGGCGAGCCAAACTTCGACCGGGCGATCCGAGGCCCTGTTTACTCATTATAAGAAGGGGAAGAGGCGGTTATTTGAAGAACTTTTGTCACTTTTCACATACGATAGTAGATTTCTCCCTAAATTCCATTTTTCATTTCAAATTCATCCTAGTCCTAGAGCTTCTAGGAGCTAAATTCATCAACACTTGTAAGAGATTGAAGATCAAAGTGGTGGATCAAGTCAACCAATCCAAATTGGGGAAGATTTCTTATTTCTACCTTCAAATTGTAATGACGTACATTGTATTCCAAATTGTAATTGTACAATTGAAAGGTATGAAGTTCTAAACTGTTTTGGATGTTGATTTGAGGAAGGATGCATGAGAATTTGGCATGAGAATTTTATGTTTACTTTCCTTTGAGAGTTTGGATTTCACTAGAGCTTGTTCCTTACCTCTTAGGTGTAGGTAATAGCCAACTTAGGAGGTAGTTGACGTGAACGCTGCAGCCAATACGCGGGCGGAATCGTCGTGAATAGTGTTAATTCATACAATTTTAGTTCCAATCCATGTGCGGTGCTAGGTCGTAGGGCGATAATTGACGAACCATTTGGAGTGGTCTAGGGCTAAATAATGTGACTGTTTGCTAGTTCTAGATCATCAACCGGTAGCTCACCGTGACAAGGGGTTATCGAGTGTAGGGTCGATTGCTCAATCTCCTAGGGATTAAATAATGTTTGCAACAATGATTAGCCAAATTTGATTGTATCTCTACTCAATTCAACATCCGATCTTCCTAACTTGAGTATTGTGATTGTCTTGGTTTACCATATTGAGAAGGATTGTTCTATTAATACTTGTTGGTTAAATTCGTGTTATTCATATATTGTTAGCATAGCTTTGAATTGCATGGTTAGATGATTAGAAACAACTCAACGATTGAATCATGCTTAGCTATAAGACTTCACTTGAGTAGCTCGGTATTCTAGTAGGCGAATCAAGAAGAACTTGGATTGATATTTTATTCTCGAGTGTGGTTGAGAGTTTATTGTGATTGAACTTTTACCGCATCAGAGATCAGAGACAAGAAGGGAACTGAAAATCAAGTAGCAGACCATCTTTCCAGACTGGAAAATCTCAATGGAGAAGAAGAGATTGAGCAGGTCAATGATAAATTTCCAGATGAGCAGCTAATGAGATGTGAAGAGGAAGCTCCATGGTATGCTGATATATCTAACTACTTAGCTACTGGAAGGAAGCCTTATGGAATCAAAGGGCAGAAGTTGAAGAGATTTCTTCATGATGAGAAGTATTATTATTGGGATGATCCAATGTCGTACAGACAAGGATCAGATCAAGTTTTTAGGAGGTGTGTACCAGAGAAAGATATGCAAGCAATTTTGGCAGACTGTCATGCTGCAGCATATGGAGGACATTACGGTGGACAGAGAACAGCTGCAAAAGTTCTTCATTCAGGTTTCTTTTGGCCCACTATTTTTAAAGATTCATTTTCATTCGTGAAAAGTTGTGATAAATGTCAGAGGGTTGGAAACTTGCCTGCTAGAAATGCTATGCCATTGAACAACATAATTGAGGTAGAATTGTTTGATGTGTGGGGAATGGATTTTATGGGTCCGTTTCCAATGTCTTTTGGGAATGAATATATTTTGCTGGCAGTGGATTATGTGTCTAGGTGGTTTGAGGTATGCGCTTGTGCCCACAATGATTCAGCTACAGTGATAAAGTTCCTCCACAAAAACATTTTCACCAGATTTGGTACACCAAGGGCTTTGATCAGTGATGAGCGTACCCATTTCATCAATAAGAGTTTGGCTGCAATGCTGGCAAAGTATAATGTTACCCACAGAGTCTCCACAACCTATCATCCACAGACCAATGGATTAGCAGAGCTTTTCAATCGGGAAGTAAAGAGTGTTCTCGAGAAGGTGGTGAATGTTACCAGGAATGATTGGTCTAAACATTTAGATGATTCCCTTTGGGTATACAGGACAGCCTATAAAACACCCTTGGGAATGTCACCTTACAGGTTGGTCTTTGGGAAAGCTTGTCACTTACCTTTGGAGTTGGAACAAAAAGCGTATTGGGCAACAAGGAAGTTGAACTTGGATCCGAAGTGCAGTGGTGCAAAGAGGATGTTGCAGTTAAATGAACTGGACGAATTGAGACTGCAGTCATATGAAAATGCCAAGTTATACAAAGAGAAGGTTAAGAGATGGCATGACAACCGGATTTCTGAAAGAAAATTTGAAGAAGGGCAGAAGGTTCTTTTATTCAACTCGAGGCTGAAACTATTTCCAGGGAAGCTGAAATCTCGGTGGTCGGGACCTTTTGTAATAATCAAGGTGTATCCACATGGAGCTATGGACCTGAAGAATGAGGAAACTGGGGAGATATTCAAAGTAAATGGATCTAGAGTGAAGCATTACTATGGGGAGCCCATAAACAGGGAGAAGGGTTCCATTCTCATCAAGGAACCTTAGGCATTGAAGCCCCTGAACCAAAGGAAGAAATCTCATAGAAACATTGTTGAGAGCTGGTTCAGGGAGTAATATCTTTAATTTGTTGCATTTATATATTTCTCGTTAATTAGGTTTAGTGTAGTAATACCCATTTGCTACAACATGTAAATAGCATGAACTTAGTATAAGAGGTAGTTAAATTTTATGCATTAGAGTAATGTATAGTAAAATCATATAGGTTAGAATATATTTTAAGTTTATTGTATTAGATTAAGGAAAATTAAAAAAATTAAAAAAAGGGGGGGGGAGAAAAATGATTTTATACGCTGATTTTGAATAAATATTTGCAGAGAGGGACACATGGAAGGCAAGTAACCACTGAGGAACTGTCGCTGCTGATGTCATCGGAGGCAGAATCACTTTTTGGCAGGTTTATTTGTGGTGGTTAAAATTTGAATTTTATAATGTGTCGTTTCACAAGAAGTCGAAGGGTTTCCTAGTTTTGTATATATATTTTCTGCATTTGAGAATTCTGAAAAAGAAAACTTCACCACTTCGGGTAATTGGAAGAAGAAAGCGACAAACTGAACGAGAAAAGCCGAGGGTCTGTGAGGTTAAAGAGTCAATGTAAGTGCTCTGTCTCTCTTATTTCTTTTGTTGATATTGTGAATTGCGATTAGTGAGAGAACATGGAGAAACATGCAGCCAATGGAAATTTTCAAGTTTGAACTTTCTGAATTTGTTTAGGATTTTGGTTTTTCTATAAATTCTGTTGTGAAACTTCTTGCAAATCCTATGTTTGGAGTTTGATGACACTGCATTGTGATGGGTAGTCGATTTTTAGGGCTAAAATGTGTTATGTTCTACGCATGCGAGACGAAAAGGGTAGGATGTTTCTGTTCTAGGGTTATCTGAATTTTTTTTTGTGGTTCGGGTGATAGATAATATTCAAACTCATCAATTTTCTGGAATTTGTGAACCAAACTGTTGAATGATTTACTAAAGCATAAAGTTTGGGGGAGGGTATTGTCTTTACTTGGACAAATT
Source organism: Plectranthus barbatus (assembly GCA_026898455.1). Taxonomy (NCBI): domain Eukaryota; kingdom Viridiplantae; phylum Streptophyta; class Magnoliopsida; order Lamiales; family Lamiaceae; genus Plectranthus; species Plectranthus barbatus. The sequence goes on from JAPKLW010000737.1 coordinate 205,500, forward strand.
GTTGTGAAATATGCTGTATTGGTTGAGATTAAGTGGAAAGTGAGTGTATTCTCTACTTTTAATCGTATCATGCACTTATCTCCTAATTTGGGTTGAGTACAGAAACACCGGAGATGAAAACAAAGAAACCCATGAAAAGAAAGCCTGGTTCAGTGGAAGAAAGTCCAACCCCTAGTTCTGAGAAGAAAGGAAAAACCTCAGGAACGCCAGTGCGAAGATCTAGCCGAACCGCAGTTGCAACTATGGCCAGTAGAAATGCAAAACTTCCGAAGACAAGTGCAGACAACCCTGTGGAGGTGCCCGATGAGGATACACATGTTGCAAAGAAGGAAATGCAATCTGAGAAAGCGAAGAGGGAGAGAGAAGGTCTGAGGAAATTGGTTCGTGCTGCTGAACAATTGCGATTGATTGAAGTAGCAAGAGAAAAATTAGCAGGAAGCAAGAAGACTAATCTATCCTCCTCAAGCACGAAACAGAAGGAGCAGAAAAAGCCGGTATCCAAGACCCAACCCAAAAAGACAGTTACCCCAACAAAGGAATCAAGACAAAAGAAGATTGAGGATAAGAAGCAATCTGAGGAGGAAATGTCCGAGGATGAAGGAAGTGAAGATGCAGAACAAGAGGAAGAAGCGAGTCAAGAGAGTGAGGAAGCTGATGCAGAATCTGAGGATGAACAGAACTCAGAAGAAAGTGATGCTGCTGCATCAGAAGAGCAAATGTCAGATGGACAAGAATCAAAAGAAGAGTCCGAAAAGTCAGAAACTGAAGAGGAGGCAGAAAAAGAACCACCGAAGAAGGCTAGTAAAAGAAAAAGGGAAGAGGAAGTCCCAGCAATTGAGCCGAACCAAATTCGGAGAAACCCCAAGACTGGAAGAATGATTAAAACCATTGCAGTGAAAGAAGGAGGGACATCTGGGAAGTCTCAGCATAAGGAGAAAATGAGTCAGAAAGAGCAAGTCAAGAAGGGCAAGAAGAAAGTGGATGAAGAAACAACTCTGACTCCAGAAGAAATTGACAATCTCCCGAAGTTCTCATCTAAGCCACATAAAGAAAGGATGAAATTGGTGATGGAGAGGCAGTTGTTGATCGAAAGAGGCTTCAAGAGTTTGAAAGTTTTACCTGAGGACGTGTTGAAGCAGGTTGAGCATCAGGGGTGGGAAAGCTTTGTGCTTCCACCGCCTTGCCCGGTCACTGCACTGGTCAAGGAATTCTATGCAAATTGTGAGCAACCATCTACTGAGAAGCCTGAGATAGTCGCCATTGTTTGAGGGAAAGAAGTGAGGTTGAACGCGGACGCAATTCATGAGGTGTTTGGAACTCATGCACCAGAGCCAGATGATTTTGCGGAAATCAGTTTTGCACCTACAAGAAGCAATTAGATGACGCTCTCAAAGTGGTAGGACTTCCTGGAGCCAGGTGGAATGATGAAGCAAAGGACAACAAGTATGTGCTCTCAAAGTTTCTACACTCAGAGGCGAACCTGTGGCTGCAGTTCCTGAAAAATAGAATTAGCCCGACCACGCACAACACCAACATTGGTCAGGACTGCATTCTGATGATTGCCGCTATCTTGAAGGGTGATCCGATCAATTATGCACCATTCTTGGTTGATGCGGTTGGCTATTCTGCTTCGAAAGAGCGAGGACCTCTTTTCTGCCCCTCCCTGATTTTTGAAATCTATAAGAAAGCTGGAGTTCCGTTTCATGACGAGGAGCCGTGCAAAACCACAAGGACCTATTTCAACGTTGAATACCTGCGCCAAAGGCATGAGAACTCACAAAATAAGGAAGGAGTGGAGCCCTCGTCTGCTAACCAAGCTTTTGTGCAGGTTTTGCAGGGCAGATTGGATGACATCTCCGAGCAAAACGACCAACTTCTGAAAGATTTCGAGAACCTCAACACCATGATGATGGAGATGCAATTCCAAACTGAAGAATTGGTGAAGAAGCTGGAAAGCAAGAAGGCTGAGAAGGGAACATCCGCTGCTGGGAAGAAAAAGAAGCCTGCCTGAAGGCTGTGGTCAACTCTAAACTTTATCTTTTGAACAAAACTCTGTTTTTAAATTTGTGTTTGTGTGGAGGTGATGGGTGATTGTTGAACCCGTAGTTATTTTAGTTTATTTGGTTTAGGTTTATGTTTTTTTTTTAAATTTTGAATGGATGTTTAGTTTTATGAAGTATTAATATTGTGTCTATTATCTTGTCTTAAGCTCGATGATGTGTGTGTGTGAGTACTCTCTGTCCCTTGAAATTTCATGATTGGTATTTGAGTGATTGAGAGTCAACCCCCAAAATTTTCAAGTTTAATTTTAGGATGATGGACTAGCTTGAATGACAGAGGTTGTGTTCATTTGGTTTTTGAAAACCTGATATGCTATGTGCTTCAGTTTAGGTGGTACTTTAGTTTTGCTGAGAAAAGAACATGTGAGATGCTACCTGCTTGAAAATATTAGGCCATTTGAGACGAAATTCGAACGAGTGTCACATGAAGAAATGATTTAGGCAGTCTTTTCATCTTTGTGCTTGCAGAAATGCTTTTCGTTGCATATCAATTACCTTTGCACCTAGATTTGAGCCTTGAGCCTTTTCATTGATTTTGACCATAAAAGATGTGAGCTAATTTCTTCATACACTCGCCCTGACTTGAGAGGTAAGTTTGTTTAGGTTCTCCCACTTAGTGTTCAGGAGAATGATAGAAGATAGAGTTATGATAAATCAACTATGTAGAAGCCTGAGAGCTCATGTGTAAATAAATCATGTTGCAGCCTGTAAGTAGCATGCTTATATAAATAAAAAAAAAATAAAAAATAAAAAGAAAAAAAAATTATTAGATGGAAGGAATAACCATCTAGAAAAAAAGAGATTATGAGTCTGAAGATAGCTGTTACTTTCTCCTTTGTAAATGCAAGAATAAGCCCTAAGTGGAAGACCTATAACATGCCTCTCAAGTCCATGAGTCACTTCTTCCATAATGTTCATACCTTGGCCACAGCCTTACATTAGAAGCTCAAAAGACCTTTTGATCTTGATGTGATACAAGTTCTATTAGTGGAGAATGTGCTGAAGTTTGAAGGTAGTCAAAAACAGTGGCATCAGTGATCATGAGAGCTTAAATGGAAGTTAAGTCTAAACTTTAGCACTTGTTAGCTATCTTGCTGAAAAGTTTTGCAGCTCTGATTTTCAAGCTAGTTTAGATTTCTTTGATTAAACTTACTAAATTGTGGTGGCTGAAGCTTGATCACTTAGGTGACAGGAATGAGATTTTTCTTTTTAATTTCTTTGGTGTGAACTGAGAGCTCCAAGACAAGAGTATGTAAATTGAGTCTTCGTGTTTGTTTGAGTCTTAGTTGCTTGGGGACAAGCAACACCTTAAGTTTGGGGGAGTGATAACTCTCCTAAAGAGTTATTATTTTGTGTCTAGGTTTAGTTAATGATGTCCTAATTTAGGTATGTTTTATAGGATAAGTGATTAAATATAGGTTATTTAGTTAGTATTTCAAATTCGAGTTAAATCTGTTGTGTTGTGTCAATAAATGAGTTTTTGCGGAAGAAATTGTTTGAGTTGTATCACAGGTCAAACTATGGTGGAGCATAACAAGAGCATGAAAGGTTGATATGATGTAGCAGCATAGGAATGGCATGAGCAGCATTTGAATGATGAACCCGTGGGACCACAGCAGATAGGATCTCGGCACTTTTCAGAACTTGTCCCAGGAGTAGGACACGTGTCGCCCAGGAGAATTATCAAAGCTGGAAGGCAGATGGAGGAGCCACGTGTAAGGTCTGGATGAGGCTGAAGAGGAGACAACGGAGATATTTCTTTCAGGGGGATAACAACTTTGAGATAGCTGAAAATAGAGAGAGAATCAACATTAGAGAGGAGTCGAAGCAAGGAAAGGGGTGTTCGTGAGAATCAGAAGTGGCGGCTGAAGAAACTCTGAATAGTTTATCTTTATTTTGCAAACTTATTTGATATTTCTACTTGAATGATGTTCGTGGACATGAACTTGAATGTTATTCGTTTTCTATCTTTTGGGAGCATGAGCTAAACATTTTAAGCTCGGGTTGTTGACTAGTTTATCTTTTCGAATATATGTTGAAGTTGTTCTTGCATTAAATCTGGTATTTGATTTCAATTCTGGTTTGTTTGTCTATCTAAACACGACGGTGGCAGGTAGAAACTTCACCCAGTGAAACCGAGAGGAGATCTAGGACAAGGGAAATGAAATCAATCTAGATTTCTAGTGTAGACATTCATAGAATCTAAGAGTTGCACAAACCCCTGTTCTTAAATAGATTGTTTGAAGGCAAAACTTACCATAGACATATGGAGGTCAGCAAAAAAACATAGATCTAGTACTATGATGATAGTCTAGGCAGAAAAGAGAGTGGTTGCAAGAACCGGAGTTGATGTCTGAACGATGCTGCAGCATATAGGAGAGGAGATAAACAAAAGTTAATAACCCGAGTGCTTTATCATTATCGATTTTAACACCATATTTGCTAGTTTATGATTATATTGTGGGAAGAGATAGGATTAATTGCTTTGGCACTGTTTGGTTTTATTTTATATGCTTTCTTGTTGATTTAGTTTAGAGAAATCACAAAACACCTTTATTTTAAAAACAATAGAATGTGCACGGTTCACTTTCGCTCCCTTGGGTACGATATCCGGACTTAGATATGTATTACTTGTTTGACATACGTGCACTTGCGTATAAATTCCATAGCTACTAGCACAACAACACCAACCATATGACTTGAACTAAGATTTGCTTCGATAGAGCGCAATGATGTTTTCTTAGTTCTAGATGTAGATGCATGCATGCTTATAGATGTATCGTATTTAGGTTCAGTGAAACCGATTCCCCATTTATCAGAGTATTGTTTTTTAAAATTCAAAATCTCATCTAATTATTTAGAACTCTTTTTGAAAGAGCATTCACATTTAACAGGTTCGATTTTCTTCAAGGAGTCACACTTTTTTGAAACATTTTCAAAATCTTTAAGAAGTTTTGAATGTTCCCCCTTGAGTTTTTTAGTTCCTCACTGATTGACGTTGTTCTTTCGATTTCATTGGTCAAAACTGAAATTTCTGATTTCAGTGAGGCATTTTCACTAATCACTTTATCTTTTATTTCATGAAAATTTTCAAATTCCTTAATAAGTTTTTTAAAAATGATGTCTTCAGAGCTTGAATGACATGGTTCAGAACAATCATCAAAGCAAATAGAAGTACTAGATAAGGGCAGATTAGTTGTTACCTGGATTTCACAGTTTGAAGCGCTTCTTCTTCGTCAGTGGTAACGTCTTCATCAATTGTTGCCATGAAAGCAAGTAGTGCTTCCTCATCTCCTTCATCCTCAAACATGTAGTATCCATCATCATGATCCGGAATGTCTGGCACTTTAGTTCTTGTGAGCATTGCTTGGGCAACAGCTCTGGATGCTCTCTTCTCGAACACCTTCTTCAATCTGTCTCTCTCCTCCTGAGAGACTAGGGGGCATTCATACTTCAGATGACCTGGAGAATTGCACTCATAACATGTGTGTGGCTCTCTCTTCGTGAACCTTTGCTCACTGGATTGTGCTTCCTTTTCATTTCCTTTCACCTTCTCGAGAAGTGTGGTCAGGTTCCTAAGTTGTTCCTCCAGTTTCGCGACTGACAATTAAGTTTCCTTCTTCTGAACTGTGTTGGAGGTATCCTTCGCTGGTGAAGATTGATGGGTAGGTTTCTCGAAGTAAACTGGCCTTTTTGAGCGCCTTTGGAAATCTCTATTTACAAAGAATGCTGCATCACCATCAACTACTGAATTTGGGGTTCGAACAGCTTCATTTCTCTTCACCATCTGAATATACCACTCATGGGCATGCAGTTCAGCGAACAGTTCTTTGGTGGACATTTTTTAGAGGTCCATGGTCTCCAGGCTAGTGGTTTTAACAAACCAGTCTTCCTTTGGCAATCTAGAGAGAATTTTGGCATTTATGTCTGCCACTTTTTCTTCTCTTTCGAGATTCTTCATCTCACTTACGATGGTGTTGAACCTTGCTTCCATCGATTTGATTGTCTCACGAGGTAGCATCTGGAAGGATTCATACCTTTCAACGACGACATGTTTCTTGTTGCGCTTCATCGCTTCTGTTTCTTTGGTAAGACCGTTGATCCAATCCCAAAGCTCCTTGGCCGTTTTGTTCTCTACGGCTGCATCCTGGAGGGAGTCAGGGAGAGATTGTATGATCATATCTTGTGCGATGTAGTCGAATTGATGCCGTTTCTTGTCCTCAAAAGTCAAGTCCTCCTTGGGCTTGTCTACGTATTCGACACCGCCTGGATCATCTCCTGCTGCAGTTCTGACTCTAGGCATCTGTATCTTCAGAGGTCCATTCTGCAGAACTTCATCCATCTTTGGATGTTGAGCTCTTAGCCGAATAAGACACTTCTTCTTCCATACCTCAAACGTCTCTGGATTGTACTTTGGAAGGCTAGGATAAGTCATCATTTTGTAAAAATAATCTGCTCGCTAAACACACTAAACAAATAGTTAGAGTGTAAGGAAGTACGGATCCAGTCTTAAGCGACTCAAGACAGGACAATCTAGAAAGACCGACCTGTGCTGATACCACTTGATGGTCCCAGATCAGAGTACGTGTAATATGCAGCCAAAATAATTCACTAAGTTATGAAGATACACTCCTCACGATCTATAGCCAGTTGTTGTAGAGACCTTTGTCCACAGCACAATGGATCACTTGCTCAGGCAGTTGTACTTCACTCCTTCTTCAATCCGTCGAAGGCTCTGCGACTTATCTGTAGACCGGCTCAAAGTTGGACTTAGGACAAACCTCCATTTTTCTTCTTCGGTAGGTTGGATGGTTGTGTTCTTCCCAGAACGTCGGTTGGTCGGCAGTTGCCCGTGATAACCTATTCTTCTTTTGCAAGATCAGGCTACTATGTTCTTACTTCAGAAAGTAAGAACACCAAGATAGTAGATTAAGTCAGCTGACTTAATCCTCGTGTGCTTAAGGTCACACGGTGAATCTCCAGAAATTCCGTTAGCAATGAATGTTTCGTGTTCTATAAATGAACCACGATATTAATGTCTTCTCTCTTGATAGCGCTTAATACTTGAGCTTTAGTTTCAGTTGAGAGATAATAAATATGTCGAAGATTCAAATCTGCTTGAGTATTCAGATAAGTAGAGAGGCAAAGGTTTTTAAGTCTCTGCTGAACCTGCTATTTATAGGTGAGACACTGGAAAATAGCCAATAGAGACATTGGAAAGGATGTCCAGTCATAATCGATGCTCTTCTGAAAAGTAGCTTGTCTCTCAGCTTTTTCTGCTACAACGTACTGCTTTTCTGAGCAGTTTGTACTTGTGTCAGACATCGAAAAACGGTGTACGCCAGTTGCAGCTGAGTATCTTTCTATCATTGACTTCTTTGAACTTCACCTGCGACTTGTTCGACATCTTGTCATGCACGTATTCCTTGATGCGAAACTGTCTTGGTCTGAAACCGCGAGTACCTCTCAACAGTTTCTATGTGAAGACTGTGTCCACAGTTTTTGCGACCTTACTCTGCTCGTCTTCGTCTTCTAGATGCGACAACTATCTCGTCTGAATGCCTTCTTCAAAACTGTTCCACAGTTTTGCTGACTTCCCTCTTCCTAGACTATTACAACTCGATCATCCAATACAAGGATTACATGAGGTAATAACTCTAAGGCCTAGACTTTGGTATATAGTTTTAACACATCAAAACATCAAATTAAAGTAGGATTTCTACATCATTACCTAACATATAGAAACCTAACTTCAAGATTTAATCAAATAAATTAATCATAAAGAGAAGATAGACTGTTCTCCAGATTAGATCTTCAAATATGTATCCCAATATTTTTCAATCCTACTACCGGTGAGGATTCCACAGGACTGCGATTGTGTAGGACAGAGTCGAAATCCTTTCTCCTCCCTCTACAAACTGGCACCACCCCCTCTCACTCTTTCTCTAGGTTTTTCTGTATTTTTCAACTGATATTATTTGAGAGCGAGTGACTGCTATTTATAAACCTAGGGTTGAAACCCTAGTGGGCTCCTTCAGCATATTATTTGGGCCAGATCTGGGACCTAATGCAAATAATAAAGTGGGCCTATGTTTTAATTAATTCTCATGTCCACAACCCAGGACATAATTAATACTAACTTTTTCACCATAAAATTAATACTGACCTACCCCTTTATTACCACGTTATGAGAATGGGCTGCATTTACTTGAAGAATCTCCATATTTAAGGTTACTGAACATTCATTAATTAATTGATGCTTCTGACAAGCTTCACACAATTAATTAATTTCTTATTTTCCTAAGAAGTACCACTCAAACCTTATCACTCGTGCTTGAACTTAATCGGCCTGCAGGACTTTAGCACGATGGATGTTATTGAGCTCCTCAGGGAATGTCCCCATCATAGTACTCGGATATGGTAACCTAACTCTAGTCTCAGGCCGTTCTACACGGACTGCTATCACCTAAGATGCAGGTACATGAGGGCGTTACTCAGACTCTCCACCATAGCAAGTCAAAGAAACAGTCACCCCGTGCATACTCCTGATAGCTGTCTCGATTGTGATCACTATATTTATATCTCATTAGGTCAAGTGATCATAGTGTCTTCTGCAATTTACAGCACGTCGTATGATCGCCCCTATCGTTGAGATAAGAGGATACCGTTGTTACTCGCATGTAAGTTTATTTAACAGATAGGAAATAAAGCTGGATGTATACACACTCTAATAAATACTTTCAGTATACAAAACCCAACATGCGCATCATAAAAATCATACATTTGTGCATTATTCCAGAAGGAAGAGAAATGTTGTGGTAAAAGATAAGATTAAGCCCACAACGAATAAAATTATTCAGATTTTGGATTCCAAAGGTACTAATCAACACTTGTATGAGACCTTATCTCAATTTCTGCTGAAGAACGGATTCAGGGTTGGAAAGTTTGGCATGACTCTCTTTCTCATCAAAGGACAAATATGATATTCTTCTTGTGATTATCTTTGTGGATGATATCATCTTTGGGTCTAAGAATCCAATTTGGTGCGAGAGATTTGCCCAACTGATGCAGAGCAACTCTCTGATGAGCATGATGGGGCAAGATAATGTACTTCTTAGGACTTCAAATCAACCAGCTACAAAAAGGTATCTTCATCAGTCAAAAGAAGTACAGTAAGGATCTAATCTCCAATTTTGTCCAAAGAATTGAGCTCTAATGCTTATCTGACGCTCGTGAAGAAGGCGAGCTAATTAATCCCTCTCTGTATAGAGGGATCATTGGATCATTACTCTACCTAACAGCCAGCCAACCAGACGTATCATATGTTGTTAGCATATGTGCAAAGTTCTAAGCGAATCCGAAGAAATCACATATTGAAGTTGCTAAAATGATTGTGAGGTACCTAAAGAGAACTAAGGCCCTAGGTATCTGGTATCCAAAGATGATGGATAGAATCTTATGGGATATTCAAATTCAGACTTTGGAGGATGCAGAACTAATCACTCTTCTTTTAGTAGTTGTTTATTTTGTTATTCTTGATACATAATGATGCCCCAAGTATATGTTACACACCCGAAGCGCCTTAATTGATAATTCTTACTTTTCAATATCGGGGTGTGACATAGTGGTATAAGAGTGGTCTTTTGCTTTGGACCGAGGACCTCATAGTTTCAAGCCTCAGTCGAGCTAAATGAACTTTTAAAGTTAAAATATGTTTAAAATATCAATATTTATTTGAAATAAAAATTTATTTATTTTAAAATTAATATCATATTTATGCTTAAATTCAATTTTTCTCATCACTATAAAGATTTATGAGTATTTTTACTTTTAAATTATGATAATATTACTTTATAAAAATTATTATTTTATCGAGTCGAGATCCGGGTAGCTTACGAACAATTCAGTTCATTTACAGCTCTACCTGTCAAATGTTATTTTGAAACTTTCATACATACAAATGATATATTTCAGCATAACAAATGATATATTCAATAATATATTATTTAGTATGCCGAAATACATTATTTATTAAATGATCACCAACTCATACTTAGTGTAACGCAACGGTCCAGGTCCTAAAACTACCGCCTTTCTTCTAGGATTTGGATCTTTTGGAATTTCAAGGACACTGCACCTTTGCTGCTTCTCATGATATATAAATTTTTTTTAAATAAATATAATAAAATGTAAAAATGATCGAAAGATATCGTTGAAACTTGCATAACAAAAAATGTTGTATTTTTAGTACTGCAGAGGATCCTCTGGCGTATCTCCCAAACCTCATTCAGCTCAATGATATCCATTTATTTCTCCCTTCACCGTTGCTTCCTTTAACAATAAAAATAAATAATAAATAAAAATGAAAATGAAAATGAAAATTTATAGTTGAATGAGGCACATTTATTGCATAACTTGCTCCACATTGTCAATTGCAGCTCAATTTAGATTTGTGCAGGGCGGCGCCATCTTTTCCTTATTTATTTATTTATTATTTTAATTTAGATTGTATTTTACTGTTTTTATTATTTAAATTTAGGATGATTCTAAATGCACTCACAATTTTACTAAACGTAATCCTTGAATTTTTTTTAATAATTATATAAAATTATAATTTTCTAGCTTAATTTAAAATTTTAATTAAAATAATAAAAATCAAACTCAAAATATGTAGCCCCATCTCGATTTATGTAAAATAAAAATCAAAACCTCAGAACATATATGCAATCTCATCTGTACCTACCTAAAATAAAAATAAGAAACCTAAAGTTAGATGAAAATCAAAACGAAGCACACTGACACTGCAAAACCAGGCATCGATCGGAATCTCTCTCCGACCACCGCCACCGACGCCCACACCGGCTTATACTTATTCTGTTTCCCTTTGAGGACCTCCACGGGGAACACACAATTCTCGGTGGACGGATCCTGAACGGACACTTGCCCCAGCCCATGGAAATCACATGCAGCCTCATCCTAAATACTTGTTGAAAGTATACGACACGTTCTCCAAGAGGCTGAGGCTGCCACACGAACCTCCTGGTGCAGTCACTCTTCTCGCATGCCCATCAGAGCTGCTGCTTCACCTTCATCATGTCGTTGATGTCCCCGTTGTATTTGGGCTGGCCGTTGGATAATCCCTAAAGGGATCCTATAGTGGCAGGTGAGGGCTATTTTTTTTTTTTAGATTTTTTATTTTTATTTTACGTAAATAGAGATGAGATTGTATATCTGTTTTGGAGGTTTTGATTTTTATTTTACGTAGATTGAGATGGAGCTATATATATTGAGTTTGATTTTTATTATTTTAATTATAATTTTAAATTGGGGCTTCAAAGATAAAATTATAATTTTATTTAATAATTTATTTTTTATTTTTTAAGAGATTGTATTTAGCAAAATTGTGACTGCATTTAGAATTACTCTTAAATTTATTGATTTGTTTATTTAGCTGTATGTCATAATTTTAGTGAAATTAGAATAGAATATGATCTTAAATGACAATTATATTTGATATTAACTTAATCTTAATTTCACAAGAACTTTATCTTATTAAAATAATAATAATATTATTATTAATAGTAAAACTTGTATAAAATATATACATCATAAACTGAAATTCGAAAATATATTAAATTAAATAGCTTACTGATAATAAATTTATTTAAAACAAAAACAACACAAACTATTTTATTTAAATAACTCTGATAATTAAATTATTTAATTATTTAGTGTTGTTTTAACTAGATTTTGATTTCGGATATTAAGATTTGAGTGATTTGAATTATGCAAGATTTTTTTTTTTTTTTTGTTTAGTCGTTTAATTTATAAACACGCTTTAATGGAATTAGTTTGTTAACCAAGGGTTGGTTAACAATTTAGTTTTGAGTTTGTTGAAGTCACGTGTGTCTCGAAGGGAGAGAAAAATATGTTGACAGTTGGGAGATGTCAGTTTGGTTGTCAGTCTTAGGTCTTGATTTCGTTAAGTATTATCAGCTAGGACTGAGAGAAATGCTTAGATCATCCATCCTAATTGGTTGCGTGCATTGTGATTATTTTGAAGGGGATTTAAAGTTAAAAGGAATACAGCTCAATCTGTACGATTAACGAGAGCATCTTCATTTCCGTAAGCATAACATATGTGAGAATTATTTTTTGTAAAAAGAAATGTTGTTGAGCTTCGTGCTCCGCTTTCAAATTGAGTGTGAAAATGTTTTGGTTTTAACTCGATTGCTATGCTAAATTGTTTTGTGTTATCATACATGTACCTCTGTCAGTGGACGCTTTAAGAGAGATTATTTAATGAGAGTGAACAAGGATCTTACTGCGCGGATCTCATTAAAATAAAGGTGGACGCCTTAATTATTTAGTGCTTGACGATGCGATTATGGGTAGTTTAGCTGACGTGTTGATACCTTAAGGTAGGGATAAGGATGTATTCTAAAATCGATCGGGTCTCAAGGTATTATACTGAGACTAGTGCACTAATTGATGATAGTGGGTTGAGTGGCTCATCCATTCCCAGCTATTCATCGTAACTTGGAAGTGGGTCATCTTCCAGTTACACAACGGTAATCAAATATGTTAACATAGTAGATAGCCGGCATATGAAAATGATTTAGATAACACGGATTCTTTCAACAAAATACCGTGTTTATCTGTGTGAGTTGCATAGCTTTCATACTTAAACTGTATTTCCGGGCATGTTTCAACGGGGTACAATTTACTCCTTGTATTATTTCTAAAATGCGCAGGTTGAGTAGCGAGGATGGAGGAGCGGGGTGTAAAGAGGCGAAGCAGGATTTTGTACAGATTTTGAAAGGATCCTGAGATATGCATCCTCATATGCAAATCTCCACTACGCTGCACACACTGCTGCACCACGCTCTGAAATATTTTCCTTCACGTATTTTGAATACTCTGTGAAACAAATGTTTAACTTACCTTCTTTTGATGTTTTACTTGTGCAATGAAACCTTTTTGAATGATATCTCTAAAATTTCGTTTCTTTCACAAGTTTTCCGCTGTTTACAAAATTATAAAAATGTTTGGAAAATCGTTAACCACGACTGTAGCGCGCCCCAAAATTGGGAAGATCAGTAAGGAGCGTTACAAAAATCATGTTATAATAGTTTACAACGTAATCACCTTAAAAAAAAACAAATTTTATATTTTTACCATATTGTTAATTTTTTTTTTTAATTTCAGATCATCAGTGAACCTTACATTATTTTAATTTTACATGAAATCAAATTTTAATCAATTCAACTTTTTTGATATATCCGATTTAATTGTTGAAATATAAATAAATGTGAAAAATTAAAATAAATTCAATATTTATATATTCAGAAATATACTAAATTAAATGTACTGTATAATTCAAGTATATAAGGTGATTAATTCAAACTAATATAATATGAAGTTCTAATAATTAATAAAAATATAGTTTGACTTGACATTGAAGAATCAATCTATTTCCCCTAATATATAATAAAGTAACATAAAATCATTTGATACATAAATTAAGTAATTTAATAATATATTTTTATGAACAATGAATTTAGTATATTATCCACGAATTCCAAAATCAAATCGATAACATATTATTTTTATTTTTATGCACAAAATATATACTATCGATTTCTTTTAGGAAAGATACAATCAGGTTCTAATATTTCATATATATATGAAATGTTTTATTTTATTATTAATGATAGTTCAATTAATTTAACTATAATTCTTCATTTATAGCATCTAGCTAGTCTTATTTTAATATAGATATATATTAAATCAAACTTTTTATAATCCTTTTCTTTATTATTGCACTTTAATTTCACATTATCGACATAAGTTCTCTAATTTAAAAATAATTTACTAATTAATTTATAAATTTAAATATATCCAAAGATTTAATTTGATTATATAATTTGATGTATTTTAAATTTATATAATTTGATTAATAGAAATATAAAAAGGTGTAATCGATATGACAATAATTAAGGTGTAATTGGATTCTCAATAAAATTCACAAGTAAGACTTAATTGTGTGTTTGATATTTGTGCATTCTTTTTAATTAATAATAAATATTAATATAAATATTAAAATCTTAATTACTTTTAGTTTAAAAATATTTAATTTGATTTATTTTAGATTTATATAATTCAATTAATATAAATATAATAAAACGTGTAACCAATATTTTGACACAAATTATGGTGTGATTATACCAGATATATATATTGGTGGTTATTAATGTTTTGTTCAATATTTATTTATGATTAGATAAAATTGTTTACTTTAAAATTATTTAACTATTTGTATGAAAGAATTATAAAAAATAAAAATCGTATTAGAAATGAAAATCAGACAGAAATATATAAAACAAAGATTTATATCATGTGAATAATTACAAAAACAATTACTATTAGAGAATCAGACGGAAACAAATAAAATTTGTTGGAAAGATGTGTTAATCAACATAACAACAAATTCAGATGAGAGAAAAACCAGGTTTAGCTGATCGACTTAATTGTATGTGCGTGTGTTTATATATATTAACTAAGAGCAAATCTTGCATGATAGTTGATTGAATTATATTTCAGATAAAAACATAAATATCTTTCATGACAACAAATCCAGATATGAGAAACAATCAACCAGCTATATATATATGTGTGTATCGTGTATAGGAAGTTAAAAAAGAAGAAGAAGAAGAAGAGAGAATCAGAGAAACAAGATGAGTAGTAATGTAGGTGTTGGTCCAGGATGGAGGTTCAACCCGAGTGATGAAATAATCATACGAGGCTTCCTGCTCCCCAAATCCATGGGGTTTCCGCTGCCACGCACCCAGATATTGGAGAAGAACGTCTACGGTGATAACGCAGCGCCGTGGGAGGTTTTCAAGGAGGAGGAGGGGTGCTGGACAGCAGAAGGCAGTGGCACCACCAAGAAGACTACTTTCGTGTTCACCAACCTGACCAAGTCTTCGGCGTCGAAGCGGTATTCAAGAAAGGCGGGCAAAGGCACATGGGAGGGGGAGACGGGTCCCAGGGCAATCCGGCATTCGGAAAAGGGATACATCATCGGATACGTGAGGACCTTGAAATTCAGACCGGGCAATAATTGCCCTGAGGCGGAGGGTATGGGGGAGTGGAACATGCACGAATACTCTCTCAGCTGTGTTTACAGAAACAACAACGACGTCGTATTTTGCAAGATCACCAAGACCATCAAGGAGGCTCCCCGCTGCCGCTACATGAAGAGGCCCGTCCAACAAGAGGAGGCCAGTACCAGTACTAGTAATGGTTGCAAGAAATTCAAATCCGCCATTGAAGAAGTTGAATCCACCAACAATATCAACATGGATGATTCTCACATCGTGCAATGGATGATATCCGACAATTGTCCAACGCCGCCAGAATTCCGCCTCTCATAGATTCATATATACATTATCTGCGCTTGTAATTCCTGCCAAACAATATATTCCAACATTCTTTAATTAGTTCTATGTAATTACTTAATTTCATCATAACTTTTATTTTTTATCGATCTTATTAAATTAATAATCTTTGTATACACTCTCACTAGCTAACACTAGGGGTGTAAATGAGCCGAGCTACTCGTGAGCTACTCGGATATCGACTCGAAAAAAGCTCGATCGAAGTTCGATTATTTATTAAACGAACCGAGCTCGAGCTTCGAGTCGAGCTCGATAATGTTATCGAGCCGAGCTCGAGCTCGCATGTGTTCGGTTCGCTAAGATCGCGAACATGTTCGAGTTCGAGCTCGAACCGAGCTTTATCGAGCTCGAGCTCGAACATGTTCGCGAGCAAGCTCGTGTACAGGCTCGCGAGCATGCTCATTTAAAAGCTCGCGAGTTGGTTCGTTAATAAGCTCGAATACATACTCGTTTAAAAGATCGTGAGTAGGCTCGTTAATAAGCTCGAATTTCTTTTATAAAAATTTGATATTTATATATTTTATACTATTGTGTATATATATATATATATATATATATATATATATATAAACTTTTAAATTTTAATATGTTTTTAAAAATGTAAGCATATTGGAAAGTTAAGATAAAAATATATAATTAAATAAACTCATAAGTTATATTTACTCAACACAAATATTAATGCATAATAAGCCTATACAAACAATTAAATCACAATACTTTTGTTAAAATGTATATATAATGGAAAACTAAGATAAAATTATATAATTAAAATAAACTTCTAGCTTATAATTATTCAATATACAAATATTAATGTGTAAACTATAAATTTATATAAACTATAAAATTAATATTTTTTTAAACATGTACACATAATGAAAAACTAAGATAGAAATATATAATTAAAATAAACTCCTAAGTTATAATTACTAAATATTACTGCATATGATATATTTATAAAAACTATTAAATCATAACTTTTGTTAAATTGTATAGATAATAGAAAAGTAAGATAAAAATATATAATTAAAATAAACTCCAAAGTTAGTTACTCGATATTCAAATATATATGCCTAATATATGTATATAACTTATTAAGTCATAAAGTAAGAATAAAACATATAGTTAAAACAAACTCCTAAGTTATAAATACTCAAAATACAAATATTAATGCATAGTATATCATATATCTATAAAAATTATTTAATCATAATACTTTTGTTAAAATGTATAGATAATGAACAATTAAGATAAAATAAACAATTAATACAAACTCCTAGTTATAGTTACTCAATATACAAGTATTAATGCATAATATATTTATATGATCAATTATTGAAGCATAAAACTTTGTTAAAATGTATTGATACTTAAAAAGTAAAATAAAACTATATGTTTAAAACAAACTCTTTGGTTTATAACTATTACCTATCCTTTATATAAATTATTGAAAACTTTAATTTATAATTACAAGTTAAAATTTAAAATCAGCTTATAACTTTTTCTTTTAAGTCAGCTTACAACTTATTACTTATAATATATGATTAGTTTAGCATAATCTAATTAAAGAATTCGAGCCCGATCTCGAGCTCGATCTCGAGTCCGAGTCGAGCTCGAATTCGAGCTCGGCTCATGCTCGATAATTAACATTGTCGAACCGATCCCGAGCCTAGCTCGAGCCGAACTCGAGCTTTCGAGCTCGAACTCGAGCTCGAGCTCGATCAAAAAATTAAGATTTTTTATCGAGCTCGAACCGAGCTCGAACTCGGTAAAAACCTAACGAACCGAGCTCGAGCATCTTACTACTCGGCTCGGCTCGGTTCGTTTACACCCCTAGCTAACACAAACAAACTTAAATCAGAAAATGCAAACAGTTTTTTACTGAAGAATGGAAGTTTTTTTAATGTGACTAGGAGCTCAAATTTAATAATTCGACAATCAAAATTTGGCATTCTGTTATATTTTGAAAAAAAGAAATTACAAGCATTCTCGCTTGAAATAATTTATTATAGTTTACAGTTTTAAATGAGTAATATAAAAAATTAAGCGTATGATAATTTTAGTCCATAGTTTTAAGGAAGGGATGCTTTATAATTGCAAATTTAAATATTTTGTTTTAATAAAAAAAAATCCTCGAATGTATTTTGATTACAAAAAGTTTATAATTCATGACAATATTAGCCTTATAGATAAATAAAGATTTTCCAAGTGTATAATCCAATATTATAGATACTAATAAAATTAAGTAAAAACATATAATTTTATCCAAAAATTTTCACTTCTTGGAGTTTTATCCGTTTGGGAATTTTATTTCAAAAAAAATCATTAGGAGTTTTATCTAACTTAATTGGTGGTAGTTATTTCATTATTAATCATCCATTAAATTCCATGCAGTGTCCACGTTGTTTATTAGTTTCCACTTCAAATAAAAGTATTTTACATGTGTATTTTTCCCTAAATTATTTAAACACCAAAATTGCACAACCCAACTCTCGTGAAAAAATTATTGTCAATCAATTTGGATAAAATTCTCAAACAAAAAATTATGTTGGATAAAATTTCCTAACGGATAAGATTCTCAAACAGAAAATTCTTTCATGGATAAAACTTTAAATAAAATTCTAAGTGAAAACTTTTTGGATAAAATTCCGTGTTTTTCCAAAAATTAAGAAATAATTTTGGGAATTGCTTTGTATGGAATTGTATTGACTTCGAGTTTGAAAATGGTTTTTGGGTAAACAAAAATTTCAATTAAATATATCTTACTTCAGTCAATACTAGTGTATTTGCATTTGCACATCAGTAGCAACTTCATATATAATTCCCTCGGAATCTATATAAAACATATACATTGGCCACACTTCGCAGAATTGACCCTAATCAAACCCTCCATTCCCATTAATGCAGACCTACACTGGGGTATCATTTAATAGTATACCTAACTAATATGTTCATATTTTATTCACCTATCTTTAAATTTTTAACTACGAAGTATATGTGCTCTCGATAATCAAATAATATCGCATAAACATTAACATAATTGAGAGGATTACTTTAAACTTATACCCCCTCCGTCCCATAACATTAGTCCTGTTTTCCTTTTTCGTCTGTCCCAAACATTAGTCATCTTTCCTAAAATAGAAAATTAATACACACTCACTAATAAAATATTAATTTCCTCTATCTCTACTCGCATTGGTATATGTGCCGGAATGAAACAAGACTAATGTTATGGGACATAGGGAGTATATGATTTCGATAAAATGCAAGAACAACCACCATATAATAATATCATAAATGAAATGGTATCAATAAAATGCAAGAAAAACCATCATATAAACCTAAAAAACTTACATTATTTTGACCATAAGACATGAACTTACAACACATGAAAATAGTACGATTCTATAACTAGCTACTACAAGGTATATGCACTATCGGTAATCAAACAATATGCTTTTGAGAGATTTGAGTTTGTCTGAAGATTTCCACTTTTTTCATGACCAAAGATGTTTAGAAGATGCATTGTACTTGCATGTGGATTATAGTCGCTCTCTGATTTTAAAAGTGTACATTGAGGTTGGTGGTGGTAATTTAACTATTGTAAAGGAGTCTCTTAAGCCTTCCAATCTAAATAGCGACCAGGGTGAGACAGTGAGTAAGATTGTAAACTTAGATGAGCTAAAAACAGAAAATGAAGATGAGAACAAGGAAGAGAATGAAGATTATTCTGATGATAACTCTAACAATTCATTTGAAATAGAAAACGATGATCTCCTTTTAGATTCTGAAGAGTTATATGAAATTAGAAAGAAAAAAACAAAGAAAAAACAAAGAAAGAAATGAACTAGAGACAAATTTGATGAAGAAGCGGATTTTATTATAAAGAGGAAGCATGAAAAATCTTTGATTTATGATAAACTGTATGATCATAATTAGAAGCTAAAATTTGAGATTGGGTTTAGATTCAATTATTTTGATCAATGCAAGGAGGGGGCAAGATTGTGGTCGATTGTAAATTGGCATAATATACGTGGAAGCATGCAAGTAGAGGTAAACTTGAAGCCATATGTGAAGATGGTTGCCCATGGAGATTTTATGCAAGTAAGTTGCATGGATATCCTACATATGTGATTAAGTCATATAGTGGAGAACATAAATGTGTTACAACCATCTCTAATAGACAAGCAATGAGCAAATGGTTGGCAAAATCATTCTTTGAAGAAGAATTCAAAATATAGCGCCCAAAGAGATGGCAATGGATATTCAGTCTATTTATGGTAAGAAACTGTAGCAATTGAAAAATTGAAAGGCTAATACGAAAGCCATTATAGCTAGCTCAAATCTTATATTTTGTATTGTGGGTTATGGACAAGAGTGCATGGTTTGAGTTTTTTTTTTTAAACAAAAAAAAAATTTAAAAAACTTATCATTACAAAAGCGATAGACCAGTGTTCCAAAAAGTCTAGATAGGATTTTCAAAGAGTGTACACAGGGTTTTAAGTCTTGAAGCCTGGTTTATAGTGGATTGTAGAACATTTATGGGCTTTGATGCTTGCTTTCTTAAAACCACTCTTGGATGTGACATTTTGACAGCGGGTGCAGAGGACTGCGACAATAAGATGTACCTCATAGCTTGGGTTGTGGTAGAGAAAGAAAATGAAGAAATGTAGACTTGGTTCATTAATATATTTTTTTAGGAGTTTAACATTAACGATGATAATGGTTGAACTTTTATGAGTGGCAAGAAGAAGATATTACTTTTAATTATTCTTAATATCTTATATTTTAATTCTTAAGATCATCGAAGCTAACTATTAAAATTGTAAGTTTGCAGGGGTTGATAAATGGGATTCAATAGGTGGTGCCCAATGCAAAACACAGACTCTGTGACAGATATGTGTGTGTTAATTTTAAGAAAGTACACACTAGGAAAAAGTTCAAGAAGTTATTTTGGGAATTGATCAGTGCACAAATGTACTTCAGTTTCAAAGGAAAATAGGTGAGATTAAGGTTGCATCAGCTGCTGCATATGATAATTTTTTTCTTCATGCAACCTAAATCATTCTGCTAGTCATTGGTGTCATTGCAAGGTCCGACGTGGTGGATAACAATATATGTGAAACATTTTATTCTTACATAGTGGACTTTAGGGATAAACTTATCATAGAAATGTTGGAGGAAATAAGATATTGTTGATGAGGAGAATGCATGATATTGTTGTTAACTTGCAAACAAATGCATAGATATAATGTGTCTTAATATTCGGAAAAAAATTTGAGAAGGTTCAATCTAATTTAAAAAATTTATGACTCGATCCCCTTTGTTGATTGAAAGTACGAAATGTACAATTTGGTGAACAAATATGAAATTTGCATGGTTGACTTGGGTAAAAGAGAATGCAGTTGTAGACAATGGGCGTTGATTGGAATTCCTTGTGTGCATGCCCGTAAATACATATTTTATGTTATAGAGGACCTCATGAGCTTTGTTGATAGGTTCCATTATAGGGTAAATGCAATTGATATGTATAACCATGCATTGACCCCTATGGGTGGCCCTTTAGAATGACCTATTAGCAATGAGCCGCCATACTTCCCCCTGAATATATAAACCCCTTGGAATACCGAAAAAGAATAGGAGGCAAGATCCTATTGAGGAGGTGAAGCACATAACTAATAAATGGCCTAAAACAGGAATAAGGATGTCATTCCGTATATGTGAGCGATTTGTCCATAACAGTAGAACTTGTCCTGAACCCACGCCAACTACAAATTCAACCACTATAAAGTAATGCATAAGGTAGTGTAGTAATGATACTTAAATCAATTTTATAGTATTACTTGTAATGTTTATTAATCAAATTATTACTTTTCAACGCAAAGTTGGAAGCGTAGGAAAAATTGTTGAAGCTTCAGTTAATGCTACAAACACATAAAGACTTTTTTGTAATATCTCTCTTAATTTTTTTTGTGATAATTTATATCAATAATATATATTTCTTTACATAAATATTTAGTGCAAGACTGCAAGACATGTGAAATCTATTGGATTGCATGAGCAAGATAGTTAAAGATCTCAAATGGATGATGCTAGCACAAGAATCCAAGTCAAACTTAGTGATATTGATTGTGACTCATATATTTTAAAAAAATATTTTGCATTCGTCCAATTAAATTTAAATAATTTAATTGCGTGTATGGTTTGAAACACTTTGTTTTGTTTAATGGTTGGAAGGGATCGAGTATAATTTACATCAACTTTATATTAATTGTATTTTGAGCATTGAACTACATGTGTTGCTCTTTGCTACGTGAAATATATATATATATATATAGGGAGCAGATCCAGTGAGAAAAATTTTAACGTGAGAAAGTGAGAAAAAATGTTTGATTGTGTTTATGACATTGCTTGAGTGTGTTCAGTATGTTGATTGATTGTGTTTAAATTGTTGCTTCATTATTTTGTTGCTTGATTGTGTTTTAGTCATTGTTTGCATATCAACCATTGATTTTTTAGATCTGATAGACATGATTCATTCTTTTTTCTACTGAGGGATTTTTTTTTACATGATCTCTCCTATATATATATATATATATATATATATATAGAGAGAGAGAGAGAGAGAGAGAGTTATGATCATATGAGAATAGTTTTTAGTATGAGAAATGAGAATAAATCTTGCATATCAACGCTCAAGATTTAAAAATTTCTGTGTTCATTTTTTGTAGTATATTGTACATTATTCGATTTTAAGGATAATTTTGTAAATAAAATTCTCTATCCTCTAATTAAAATTCTAAAAACTTTAAATGATCATAACTGACTCAATTTAAATTCATTTTTCATGTATTATATATCAAATAAATGATAATTTAATTATCTTTCAAAAAAAATCCTTATTGGATAAATTTAGAGGAAGAAAACATTAACAAAAAAATAGTGATTCTATACATAAATCTCGTAACAACATATTGATTTTCGTAAAATGCACGAAAATAAACCTAAAATGAATGACATCGTACTTAAAATGCACAATATGATGCATAAAATGCATTATATTCATTCAGTAAATGAATATTATTTCGTTGTTTATTTCGATATACAAATGTCGTCACGACTCAGAAAAAATTCAAAATTTACACGTTAATTTATAATATGAACTTGAATTATTATTATGATGCACAAATAAGATTATGATTTTTTTTAGTAGACATGGTAAGAATATTCAAATAAATTAAGGATACATATATTTCAATTTTGAAAATCAAATAATCTTTATTATTTATAATAGGAGTTTTATCGATCTAGGACCCGAAAGATAGTTTAATTGTCAATTCAGGACCTGAAAGATTAATTATCATTTCAGGACCCGAAAGATCACAAAAATTCACAATCCAGGACCCGAAAGATCATACAATTTTCAATGCAGGACCTCAATATCAGGTCCTGGATTGAGAATTGTTTGATCTTCCGGTCCTGGATTGACAAATCATCTTTCGGGTCCTGGATTGACAATTTAACTATCTTTTGGGTCCTGGATCGACAATTCTCCTTTATAATAATACTAGAATTACACCCATGCGTTGCACGCGTTGCACGGTCAATTTATTTATTTTTAAAATTTTAAATTGCTTATATTCATAAATTCAATATTTTATTTTGATTTATTCAACTACTTATAGTTTTTTAACAATAATATAATATTATATTCTAACATATTAAGACAAATAATATGATTTTATTGAATAAGTAAAATATTATTTGTTTTAAATAATTTTAAATAGAAGTATATAGTTGAATGATAGTATATTAGTTTTTAATAATGAAAATACTTATCAATAATGAATGTAAAAAAATACGAAACCACATAATTGGGATAAAGTGAAAAATATACTTATTATTAGAATTTTTATCTTTTAATAATCTCGATTGCTAAGATTTTCTAAAAAGTAAATTTTTTAAATGAATCTATAATTTTTATATTATATATATTTGAAGGTTCATCATTATATTAATCCATATATATATAAGCATAAATTTAGAAATTATCATAATTTTAAGAAGAGATATCATTTATAATATTATTAATAAAAAATTAAAAATAACAAATGATTATATTTAATGAATATATCATAATAGATCAATTGTAGACAATTAAGAATTGTACGAATTAAGGCCAAAATATATTTTTTGAAAAAGTAGAATCTTGGATAGTTCTTAAGTTCCTATACATCTCAAATCATGTTGCAAATGCAATTTTTTATTATAATAATCTTTATGTTTGATATTAGAAAGTCACGAGTTATTATATTATAGAGAATTTTATGCATGTTGAGCTCATATCTTTGCTAATAATATATGGTGAAATTGGATGATTCTTTTTTACCGAATAAAACTAATGAATAATTATATATAATATAATTAGATTGAGTGAGTTATCAATCAGGAGTGTCGCAGTTAGCATTTTAATTATAATCAATTGATTATATATTTAAATAATATTCGGAACATTCCTCTTCATTTGTCTAACTTTGCTTCATCAATATATTAATATAACTATAATATTAATATCTATATATTTGCATATTTAGATAAATATAATTAAAATTTTACTTTCTTTCCCTCGTAAAATTTATTTATAAAATGTGAAAATGCATTTCTCACTAAATAATAGATTAAATATTTTCATGTGAAATATATTAGTTTATATTCTTATATGTTTACATATATCTTTGCATAATTAAATTTCATTATTTAAATATTTTTTTTTATAGTGTATGTGTTTGAGGATTAGAAAAATATAAAATCACTCAAAACGCGAAACGAAAGTAGTTAATATATTACTATTGTTCAATAGGTCATGATTTCGAGTTACAGTAGATCATTTGAATGAACTTTAATTCATACATTATATATATATAGGGATGAGATCAAATGATAATAAATAAATACATTAAAAATAAGAATGAATCTCATCCATTAGATCTAATTAAATCAATGGTTGATATCTAATCAAGCAATAATTAAAACGCAATCAAACAACAACTGAAATACAATCAAGCAACATTGTAATCAAACAACAACTAAAACACAACCAATCAATATTGTATAGGTACTCAAGTGGCTTTATCATTTTATCATGGGGGGAATGTTTATCACCGGATCCAATCCCTATATATATATAAAGTTTAATACCCGTGAATTTTATTCTCAATTTATGTATTACAATTTACAAAAAAAAAAAAGGTTAGGCTGTTAAAAATTAAAGTTACTATCTAACTCAAAACTCTTTGCACCAAAAATCAAGTCTAGTATATTCATAAATATAAGTGTGAGACTATATACTCTATAATTCAACCTTCCGAAAAAATGATCCAACATAATAGAATTATGATCAAGTTTTCACCTAATTTATATTATCGTTTGAAATTCTAACCTAAAATAAAAATAACTCTTAAAGAAAGATATTTGTAATTTTGAAAAAAAAAAATTGGCACAAATAATATCCTCTAACTTATTATCTACTGTATACCTATAATTTATTTAGATCAATAAGATATTATCTTAATAATAGATTAAAAAAAATAGGTTATAGGTTGTTGTATTTTATGAATGAGACAAATTTGATAATAAGTTAAATATTGTTATATCTCTAATATTTATCACTTATTAATCTTGTCACATAATTAAGTGGTTTAAGGATATATATATATATATATATATATATATATATATATAGGGATAAAATATAGAAGGATTAGATAAAATTAAAAAAGAAAAAAAATAATAAAATAATATATATATAGGGATAAAATATAGATGGATTAGATAAAATTAAAAAAGAAAAAAAATAATAAAATAATAATGTGATGTGATGTTTTTAGGCGGGAAAATGGCATTTTCGTAATTTCTTGAAACATCTTGCTTTTATATATATATAATAGATTTCCATATCAGATTAGATATGGATATTCATATTTTGATACATACAATATTTCCTTATTAGAGAGATAATTTTTTTTCTTAATGAGGTATAATGCATGTTTCCTTAGTTAAAATGCATGATTGTTAAGATAAAAATGCACAATATTGATGATAAAATGTCGTAAGTAGAGATATAGAGCGTTTTATTTCGCAATGTAATGTTAATGCATGATATTGTCCTTAAAATGAACAAAATCTTGGTTAAAATGCAGACATCAAAATTATCATTCATTGCATATGATTACTTTATTGTCCTTTAATGCAGGATAATCGACCAAAACTGCACATGGAATTAAAATCTTGAGCGTTGAAATGGCAAAATCAAAGGCTGAGATTTATTCTCATTTCTTATTCTCACCTGATCACTTCTCTCTCTCTCTCTCTCTCTCTCTCTCTATATATATATATATATATATATATATATATATATATATATATATATGCTAATAAGAAAAAATATGATAAATAGGAATGATTTGTGGTCACTAGATTCAAAGTAATGGATGGTTGCGATCATGAGATGCATTTATTAAAAAAAATATTAATTCGTTAGGGGTACTTTTGATATTTTTCATGGGCATTTATTCAATAATACCATTTTTCATTCATTTTTTCTTTCCCCTAACTTTATTGTTTTCTCATTTTCATTTTGACGTACAACAGTTTTAGAGTTATTAGTTTTGCTTGAAAAAATCAATCCGCCAGTCCATTGAAAAATTACAATTTCATTTCATTTCTTAAGGACGCTTTTAGTGGGGTAATCATTTTTTTTATGTAGTCGCAAGTTTTTTTGTTTTGAAGAATCCATTTCTACTGGTTTTTTAATGCAGTCGATGAGTTAAATACAATGGAGGAAGAAGGTATATAGTGTTTTAATGATAATATGTATGGAAATAAAGATAATGGTGATCATGGGTTGAATATTTTGTTCGAGAATACCCTTTCTCGTATTAAAAAAATGACCACAATTGCTTTTTTTCATTAATGAATTCCATAAAAAAAAAAAAAAAAACAAAAACAACAGCCATAGATTTCATCAAAATCAAAGGACGAAAACTATTTCTATTTAAGACTTAGGAGTTTTTAGCAGGAGATCCACTCCCTATATATATATATATATATATATGAAAGTCGTCACATACTAAAAATTAGTTTGTACTAAATAAGAATAAATCTACACCACTTATCTCAAAAAATCAATGGTTGAGATTAAAATATTTTTTCAAATTTTATGCATTTTGCTTTATAAATCATGTTTAATCAAATTGAACATGATTTATAAAGCAATTAAGCATGAACGAAAAATTATGCTTAATTTTTTTATTCTTTGATGTTTTAATCTCAACCATTAATGCTATTAATCTAATAGTTGAGATTCATTCCTATTTAGCACAAACTTTAATATTAGCATTTGAGTGGATCTCTCTCTCTCTCTCTCTCTTTATATATATATATATATATATATATATATATAGGGAGTCCATCTCATATTTAACATTATACTTGATTTTTTAATCTTTGATGCTTTAATATTAACCATTGATGTCTATCAATCCAATGGCTGAAATTCATTCCTATTTAACACACACTTTAATTCATTTATATATATATATATATATATATATATATATATAAATAGAGTAGTGATCATATGAGAATAGTTTTTAGTATGAGAAATGAGAATAAATCTCAGCCTTTGATTTTGTGATTTCAACGCTCGTGATTAATTTCACTCCGTGTGCAGTTTTCCTCGATTATCCTGCAGTTTTGCAAAATTAAGGTTATTTTTGTAATTTTAGCTTTTTTTAAAATCTGAAATAGTATCTCATTAGATTTTTTATTCCTTTCTTCGCGCGATTTGATTTCTTCTTCCTTCTTCGTTCGATTTGATTTATATTTCTTCTGTCGATCAGATTTTTTTTCTTTGTTTCTGGATTTCGCATTCGTGTTCGGTCTCGACTTTGTTTATTGTGCATGAATATAGTTTAAAAAAATTTGTTTTATTCAGATCGACGTTCATTTTTATTATTATATTGTGCATCTTTAGTGTTAACTTTGTGCATTTTGTATCTTAAAGGTTCATTTATTCCAAAATGTGTATTCAAATTGACGTTCATTTTTACTATTATATTGTGCATCTTTAGTGTTAACTTTGTGCATTTTTGTATCTTACAGGTTCATTTATTCCAAAGTGTGTTGATGAGATGAAGCGTTTTAAGGGCAGAGTTTTTAGAACTGTTGATGTTGGTATTGAGTTTTATAGAGACTACGCTCGTGTTGCTGCTTTGAAGAAGAAGATGTTTAATTTTTCTTAATTCGTATTTAAGTAAAAATGAAGTAAATTGGGCTAAAAATGAAGTAAATTGGGCTAAAAATGAAGTAAATCAGGCTTAAATGCAGGTTGCTGTTTGTGTTTGAGTATTTTTACAGTTTTAGCCTTTAAAGGCTAAAACTGCAGGATATTGGGGCAAAAATGACATGTTTTTCAATTTGTTGAGAATGAATCATGTTCGTCGATTTGATGAGATGGACGCGCGAGATCTATTCATATTTCTCATAGTAACTCTTATTCTCACCTAATCACTACCCTATATATATATATATATATATATATATATATAGGAGGGATCATGTAAAAAAAATCATGTGAGAAAAAAAAAAGAATCATGTCCATCAGATCTAAAAAAATCAATGGTCGATATTTAATCAAGCAAGAATTAAAACGCAACAAGCAACAACTAAAACACAATCAAGCAACATTATAATCAAGCAACGACCTGAATACAATCAAACAATGTCGTAAATGTAATCAAGTATCTTTCTCATTTTCTCACGTTAAATTTTTCTCACTGGATCCGCTCCATATATATATATAATTATTGTTTGCCCTCAATAATAATAGTTATTATTATGAATTATAAGAATATTGAATTTTCGGTTTGATGAAGTGAGAAACAATAGCAATAGTGATAGGAAACTTAAAATAAGTGTTTATTTATTTATTTAAATATTATTAAGTTAAATTATATATTTAAAATAAATATGATTTCATCATAAAAGTAAAACAACAATAATAGTTTGAATATTTATTTATGAATATATAATATTTGTAGTATAATTAAGAAAATTACAATGATTTGTATTTAAGAAACAGTTGTATTTAAGAGTTGACTCAACTATTGGAGAAAATCATTACAAAGGAATAAAAATAATTCAATTCTCATTCAAATATTCTTTCTAGAGCTTCACTTTCTTATGATTCTTTTTCATTAGTTTACAAGTTCAGGTTTTGGTTCATATTGATTAGATTATATTATGTCATTGAAAAAAAATAATTTTCATAAAAATTATCACACCAAATGAAACACACATGTTATAATAACCATTATTATACTAAATGTTAAGAGGATTTCTTTTCCTAATTCT
The DNA here is from genome assembly GCA_026898455.1 of Plectranthus barbatus. NCBI lineage: Eukaryota > Viridiplantae > Streptophyta > Magnoliopsida > Lamiales > Lamiaceae > Plectranthus > Plectranthus barbatus. Next base: position 234,430 of record JAPKLW010000737.1, read on the forward strand.
CGCCACAGCAAAACTAGCAAATCAGAGCTATGACTGAGTAAATGAAACAGTGGGAGGAAAAAAGATGAATAGTTGATACAAAAAAAATCCAGAAAAAAGAGTAGGAAATTTTATTCTTTAAGCTAGCATAAAATAAATATAAATTAACAGAGTCGATGTCCCCATCAATCATCATTTACTATGATAGATATCGAATTTGGGCGAAAAGATACATGCTGTCAAATGGCACAGGACAAAATTCTCCTTCATATTGGAAAAGATTATCAATTTTAAAATGTCATATCCAAGAGATCCCTACTCATAGTAACAGCATCAAGCTTTGGTTCATGCAGAAAATATAGCAGGCAAAGCATACCCAGCTCACTGGTATTGCTGAGAAACCTCCATTATCAGCTTATCCATGAATTGGCATTTCTTGTCAAATCCCCAGCCTGGATTGCTCTGTGTAACTCAAAATGATTGAATCAATATGATGACAGGCGAACAATGAGAGATGAAATGTTACACATAAAAAAAAGGGTTACACTTAAATTGATAGATTCTAATTATTCCAGCAAATCAAACCAATCGTGAATTACCAATCAAAAAAACAAAACTGGTAGAATTATATATTCAAGTACAGTGGCTAATTAAGATAGCGATAGACAATAACAAAGTTTGTGGGATGAAGAAAAAAACATCAAGGATAAGTGAACTAGGTAGCTGGTAGCCTAAGTGAGTCTATACAATAAAAATTGGATTCAGATGAAGAGAAAAGATCAAGGACAAGTGAACACGACAGCCCAAGTTATGCGGGGTAACAAATATTTTATCTAAACAACAGAAGCTAGGTTCCACAATTTTGCGTATCTAAATTACAATGTAACAGAATGAAATCATCATCATCCAGAAAAGCTTCTCATTAAGATGTGCTATTTAATAATTATATAAGATGTTCTGCACTTATGCATTATCTGAGTACATATAGTGTAAGCCACTTTTCTGTCATGACATCTCACTTTCATTTGGAGTCCAGTCAAATGCATTTATCTACTAGGAGTGGACAGTGGTGAAACTGTAGAAGATTGCATCAAATAAAAGCTGATTCACATTCAGTAGGCTAAACCCCAAAAGGGGGACTGCCATCATACCAAAATTTCAAGATGTAAGAGTTCAAACCTGTAACGACAGAACAGCACGATTAGTAAAATGTTTCACAGAAGCAGGTGCGCTAGCTGGGAGAGTTTTAGCCACTCGTTCTAGTTCCTCATTTTGTTGCTTTGCAGTCACTCTATCTGGACCACCATAATGGTCTACAATCGTTTTCATAAGAGGAACGTGCTTCATTGTTTCTTCAATAATCTCCTACAGATCATAAATTCAAACAAAAAGTAGTAGAATGAGACGGCTAGTACACCACATGCAATGAATATGATTAAAAACCAAGCATAAAATGCAATAGTAATAGTGAGACAGGTTGAGTGCCACGAGGAATAGTATGAGATGCAGGGTGCAGCTGAATTAAGCCTTATCATACATAGGTTAACTGTTGGGGTTTCCGATAGTAGATTTTGCAGCAGCGTTTAAATGACAGCAAATGTCAACAATAAATGCAGACACTTGGAATCAGTGGAAAGAGTATACATTTAATGAGACAAAAATAAAACAATATAACAAGAAATCCAAGCAAAAGTTTAAACAAACAAAATCATATCTTTCTCTGTTTCTTTTTTCAACAATATATATGAGTCGATGAGACAAGATAAAATATCCATTATTTCCATATCGACTAAAGTTCCTTTTTTCAACAGTAACAAAAGATTTGTAAAATTAAACAAATAAATCAAAGTATTGCTTCGAGGCATTAACATGTTCTGTACGGAACTAAAGAGACATTAGCAGATGAATAAATTCGGGTTGAGCTCATGACACAGTTAATGCTGCAGATGAACAAATGAAAGACCATGTGACACCATTCGATCTGATGGTAGAAGAAACAGAACAAGACATCCCAAAACTTTGCACAGTCATGTGTGAGACTTGAGAGAGAGAAAGGAGAGTTGGTTGCTGATTCTTACGATAATGGTAGCATAGCAATACACCTAACCTAAGAAGACCCGGGGGTGGGAGTAAGGAGAAGAACTGAACCATTAGGCTTGGTGAAAGGGGAGAATACAGAACACATTCAAGCAGTAAAAAGAATGGTGAATACAGAACCTCTCAAAATGATGCCAAGTATCCAAGAGAAAATTCCATGAGATTTCCATAACCCCCAGCTTTTCCCAATACAGGCTAAAGAAAAGCAAACAGTTGGAACTACAAAACCTCACCATAAAAAAGCAAAAATGATGAGGGACCATAACCAACATCAGCACAGAGAAAAAAACCCAAAAGAATACTAGCTTCAATTCAGTAAAGCATGCATAAACATGTCTGGAAAGACTTAATAACGAATACTTCAATATCCCATCAATTCTCAATACATTATAACATAGTCCTTATCAATGGATATAAGCAAACAGAGCAAATACCACACCTTAACATCAACTGCTAAATTTAAAAAAAAAAAAATTTAAGACAATGAGAAGTTCCTAATCAAACAGAATCCTGTACAACACATTCAAAGACAGTTTAAGAGGTGTAGATACAAAATCTCCCCAAAACGCTGACCCCTCCAGATCTGACAGACAACAAACAATTTTGTTGCTGACCATCCCAATCCGCTAATTATACTTTCAAGCACACTTCCCTCAATAATTCTGGAAGAAAAGGTCACCAGAAACCACAAAAGTTCTAATTTTTTCTTTTTAATTTCCGTGCATAACTTTAAATCTTCCAGCACCACCATTGAACTGCTTTGTACCACCGACCATGGCCAAGGATATTCCAAGTTTTCAAAACCTTCAATATTTCTCACTCATAAACATCATTCATTGGTTGACACTTGACACTAACACTAATAGCTTCAATGCAATAAGATCAAATTTACAAAAAAAAAGTACTAGCTGCACAAAATATAACTGCAACAAGACGTTGGCAAATACTACATGCAAAATAGAATGAACCAAGTTACAAGAATGTTAATAAAACAAAGGATTTTGAAACAGAATTGTTGAGTTTCTCCATCTCCAGCAAGCTTCCCCTAAATTTCATGTCACTACCTACAATTGCCATCCTATTCACTGTCTCACTTTTACTATAAATCAATTCTAATTTCTCTAGGCGTGAGAAGGATTCTCGGAACAATATAAATAGCTTCGGGTAACACTAAAAATTAATTGTCTCCAGGATGTTAAGTTTTCTAGATATATTAAAACATAAGTTCCAATAATCGAATGAGTAATTGATCAGGTGCACCACTGAACTACAATAAATTATACCAGCTCAAAGGAACCAATCATAGATTCCTACCTCCCACTCTTCTTGACTCTGAATCCCTTCATATTTCATGATGAATGGCTTCGTCTTCTCAAGTGCTTCACGAAGAGAAATAGGAGGTTTTTCATCAATGTCAGGGTTCGTGCCAAATTCTTCCATGAAGTACTCTGGCTCACATTCAATCTGCATAATAAACCTCAAAATTAACAAACAAATACACCATCTCAGATATTCAAACAAAAATAAAACTAAACCAGATTACCATTAAGTTAGTTTCGTAAGCATCCAAAAGAGCATCATCCATAGGAGATGGCAACACCCTTTTCGACGTTTCTTCTGCTACTTGACTCATAATCTCCGGTCCCAGCTTCTGAGCCACTTTCTCCTCATCAGCAGGATCCCCAAAGTACTGCCCGGTAGGTTCATTAGGTGAATCAGCAAATCTATCATCTTGGATTTCCCTTCCATCATATCCTCCTCTACCTCTTCCTCTCCCTCTCCCTCCCCCTCTCCCCATCCCCCTTCCCCTTCCCCTTCCTCTTTCCCCTCTTTCAGCTCTAACGTCTCTATCTCTAGAGCCACCTTCCTCTCTCCTGGACAATATATCCACCGCCTTTCTCACCTTCTCCTCACTACTCAACTGCTCACCACCTGTGTCGGAAGTAACAACCTTAATTGGCCGGCTCGGTTCCCTAGTGGGGGGACGTGGAGCCTCCGCATTGAGTTTCTGGGATTGCGGCGCGGGGAAATTGGTGGGCTTCCCCCGACCAGTACCTATTAAAACATCAAAAATGCCGGACGGCAGTGGCTTAGGGGCTTCCGATCCCGCGGACTCAGATCGTCCTTCTTCTTCCTTCACGAAGAGGAACGGCGTTTTGACATTAGGTCTCTCTGACTTAATCTCGGGTTGTTCTCCCGGCGGCGAGGTGGGAACGAAACCCCGCCCCCTGCCGGAGGCACTATTATTGACGAAGGAAGAGAAGGAAGGCAGAACGGAGGATGATCCACCTCTGCCTCGACCACGGCCGTGTGGGGCAGAGTCGTCGTTGGAGTCATCAACGGTGAACTGGAAATTGGAAGGGGCTCCGGCGCCACGACCTCTACCTCCGGCGGTGGAGAAAGAGGCAGCAGTGGTGGTGGGGCGGTAAGGGATTTTGGAAATGCTTCTTCTCATGACTTCCCACTGCTCGTGCTCCTGCTCCCTGCTAGGTTATCTGTTCACTTTGCTTTCGCTTTTTTTTTTTTTTTTTTTCTTTTAAATTATTTACTGTAATTATATGGAGTACATTTTTTTTTTTTGGTAGAAGATGAAAAAATTAATTTCGAAAATAATTAATATTTGTGTTTAATTCTATATTTTATTCAAATATTTCTAAATTTATTTATTTTTTAAGAAAATAAGGGTTAATTTAACTCATCAACCATCTTGTGAGAAATTTGGAAAAACTATAAATTTTATTATAAAATATTACAATTTATTAATTTTCTTTCAAATATATGATAGGAGCAAATTTCCGGCAACGAAAAGCTGACATGGCACGTCGGAGACACGTCAACACTAGTAAAATTACACATCATTTGTAGAGTTTCTAAATATATTAAAATTATTGTCATTTTCTCAATTATATTACATATTATATATATATATATATATATATATATATATATATACCCCAAAAAATACTCAAACTATCAAGTTTTTAAGAAAATATATTTTAAACATTTAAGTAAATATTTCCTCCATCCCAGGACAGTCGAGACGTTTGACCGTGGTGATTAGGAGAGATAGTGGATAGGATTAGAATGTTAATTAACTTTAAATAAATTCTTTTTTTTTTTACTTTTTGAAAAAATTGAAAACTTCCACTAAATTAACTTTCCAATTAAAATAATCACATTCAAAATATTTGAATGAGAAATGTCTTGATTCATAAGAAAGCTATGAACTTGTATAATCTTATCACCACCCCATCAACAATTTTGAGCATTTAATTCAAAAACAGACAAACTCAACTTCAAGAATTCCATACAAATTGAAGATCAATAGCCAAGAATACCCTTTTTACTTTTGATCCAGAAAGCCTCAATTCAAATTAGCAGCCCCATCAACCAAGGGAAAAACTTAAATCAAAGCAAGAAGCAAACTCGACTTAAAAAATCACACACAGAGGAACGCACCTGCTGCTGGAGGATTGAGGCTAGAGGAACTGACTTCTGGCTTCTTCTGCTTCTGGCTCGGCTTTGGCATCGACGGCGACTACCCCCTCTCCGCCACCATCATGTCTGAGTACGCGAACAAAAAAAACCGTGACGCGTTCATCGCCGCCGTCTTCGCGATGCAGGGTTTCGGCATCCTCGCTGGAGGCAGCTTCACCATGGGCATGTTCGCCGTCTTCAACGCCAGATACAAAGTGTTGACGTACTCCGTCGATGCGACCCTCTCCACTGCCCCCCAAGCCGACTACCTCTGGCGGATAATCCTCATGGCCGGCGCCATCCCCGCTCTTGAGATATATTCATAGTATATATCATATCTTGTACACATAGATTTAAGTTTATCTTATATCTCCCTAGATTTACATAGATTAAGTTTATTTTGTTTAGTATAAATACATGTATTGTATTCTATTTTCTTTGAGTGAAATACAAACTTATTATTTCCCTACATGATATCAGTCAAACCTTGGCTTAAACCTTATCTTTTTCCTCCAAATTTTTCACGATTGGCGCACGCCTTCCCTTATTTCTCATGGCCACGCCCGTCGGTCCTTCCGAGCTACCAACCTTGTCGTTGTCCACGATCATTCACATGGTGAATATCAAACTTACCTCGGCAAATTGTCTCCTTTCGGCAAATTGTCTCGTCCGAAGTCCTATGGGTGCTAAATCTTCTCCGCGATCTGCATGTCAATTTCGTCTCTCCTCCGTGCATATATTCAGATAATTCGAGTGCCTTATTCCTAACTCAAAATCCGGTTTCACACAATCGCGCAAAGCATATTGACCTTGATTAACATTTTGTTCGCGAATTGGTTAGTTCAAATCGGCTGTGTACGAGATTCATTCCTTTGGAAGATCAAGTTGCAGATATCTTTACCAAAAGCCTATCTAGAAAGCTATTTGAATATTTTTGCTGCAAGCTTCGACTATCTTCGTCTTCGCTTGCGGGGGGGGGGGGGGTCTTGAGATATATTCATAATATATATCATATCTTGTAAACATAGATTTAAGTTTATCTTATATATCCCTAGATATACATAGATTAGATTTACTTTGTTTAGTATAAATACATGTATTGTATTCTATTTTCTTTGAGTGAAATACAAATTTATTATTTTCCTACACCCGCCCTCCTCACCTTCTACAACCACCCGCTACATTCTAAAGAAATTAGGGTTGGGGAATATTAATGGTTGGGTAGTTGGGTATTTTAATTGAATGGGGAAATGTTTTTAATTTTTGTTTTGAAAAAGAATTTTCAATTTTAAGAAAATTTTATTTTTTAAATTTTAGATTTTAATTAGATTAGGATTAGTGGGTGATTAATTAGTAAAAACTTGCGAGTGCCCTGGGACGAACCAAAAAGGAAAGCGTTGTGAATGTCCTGGGATGGGGGAGTATATAATTATACATAAATATTTAAATAAAATTTCTTGATAAATTAAAAAAATAAAAAAATGGCAAAAAATGGAAAGCGAATGCTCTCAACAAAAGATAATAATTAAAAATAACTGATTAAATATATTTAATAAATTAAAAAAATAAATATTAAAAAAAAAACATAAATCTTAATGGTTGTATGAGATTCAGTACAATTTGCATCAACATTATTCTAATTGTATTTTGAGCAATATTGCTTTTATAAAATTATGATTTTTTATGTGTTGCTATTTATTATCTAAAATATATGCAACATTATTATTTGGCCCTCAGTAATTGCAAATAATAATTATTACAATTGAGGTATCGACCATCGACCCATTTTGATGATTTTTTTTATTTTATTTTAATTATGGTCGATGTCGAGCCATGACACAGATTCGGCACCGATCACAATCAAAAAATTTTAAAAAATATATATATTTTTTAAATTTGTTGATTGTGGTCCGTGCTGGGACACAGACTCGATACCGACCTTCTCTCTCCTCAATAAAAATATATTTTAAACAAAAAGTTACAATTAACTTCATTTTTTTAAGAAATTTTATAATAGTTTTTTGAAAAAGTGTTAGAATAGTACAGTGAGTGTTTTTTGAATGTATATAATGTTTAGGGTATTTTCATAATATATATGGTGAAAATGCGTATTAATAAATTTTACTTTTTATGTTTAATGATGAATTTGATAGAGAAGAAAATGAAATACTCATTCCGTCCCGGTCAAGTAGTCATTTTGACCTGGCACAACAATCAATGTATATGAATGGTAGTGTAATTAATATTTTATTGATGAATGTGAAAAATTGATATTTTAAGAAAGTGGATTAATATGTCGAGGCCAACGAAAAAAAAACTAATATGACAAGAAGGAGAGAATAAAAAGCATATAAATTATGACTCAAAGTACATAATAAGCCCACTTTATTTATTTATTTATTTTTGTCTATATAAAAATAAACTATAAAAAAAAAACTGGCAAATTATTAAGTGACAAATATTAAGGAGAGAAAAGCTTAATGGAGATACACAAAAATTTACAATTTAGTATTTAAAGTATTTCATTTATAAAAATAAAAGAGAAAAAATTTTAAATGCTTCAATCTGCTATCATGCATCATAAAAATACCCCTTCTTATAAAAACATTCAAGAAACGTCTCAAAGGACATTTTACTGACATTTTTTTACATACATGTTTACTTTTTTCTAAAAAAAAAAAAAGTTGTAAAAATGAATTTTGAATTAAGTTATGAGTTTATTAGATATTTTAAAAAAATTACACATGGTCTTGACCCCCAATTATCACGGTGATGACCGAAAATTCAAAAAATTAAACAGTAAAAAATTCAAGTATGGATCATTATTTTATTTTTTTTAATCATGAGGTTGTGATGAGAATCAAGGTGATCCAAAATTGAATAATTTGATTAAGTCATGTGGACTTAATTAAATTATTGAAGAGTTCAAATTTGAAGAATTTAATTAAGTCATCTGGACTTAATTAAATTATTGAAGTTGTGATTTATTAGAGATAAAAATGTATCAATATATTGTTGTAGAAAAGAGAATATTTGATTTGTCTTGATATATCTTGGATATTTATTAGATTTGATTTTTAACAAGATTTGATTTCTAGATTTGTTAGAATTTAATTTGATTTCCTAGTTTGAATAGGATTATATATGATTTTATTCCTATAAATATGGCTTCATATTTTCATTGTAATTCAATTTTCAATTCAATAAAAGTTTTGTGAGTTATTTCTCAAATTCTGAAAACTCATGGATTTCTATGGATTACCTTTAATTCAAGATTTACTTATCAACCGGACTTTCACATCCGTTTGTGGCGTCTTCACCATATTCAATGTTGTTGAGGCGAGTTGCTTACTGAGTCGTAGGGGTTAGTTTCATCCTAGCCTACAGTTCTTTGAGGGTCGACTTCAAATATATTGAATTTTCACCAATATTAGTTTCATCAGTTCTGCATTGATAGTTCTTCAGTTTCTTCGGGCGTATATGAGATTCTTTTGGAATATGTCATTTGAAGGGTCGAATTAGAAGTGTTGAATTCTCATCCATCATTGTTCCATTCAAGTTTTTAGTTTGAGTCATTTCTGCGTCATGTTAACTCTTGTTCTTGGGTTACAATTCTTATTCCACCAACGAGGATCGTATCATTTGGTATCCAGAGTCAGGTTGTGTCTTTCCATTTTGTTTTCCTTTCAATTCAAATTAGTGTCTTGTCTTGTTTCGTGTGTCAAAAAATATCGAGTCTTTATCGTCCGCCATCTTTTGACCTTGTGTTTGCTTCGTTTTTTTCGATTATTTTTAATTTTAATTTTATTTTTTTTCCTTCTATTATTTTTAATTTCGAGTTTTCACATCAATATCTATTCATTCTCATCAATATCTATCTTTAGTTATTCATTCATATCCATATATATTCCTATATCCATTCTTATCCATAATTATACATACATCCACATATATTTCATCCATATCTAATCATATCAATCAATATATATCTCATTCATATTTATCTCATTCATATATATCAATTTCTATCAATATCTGTATCACTCATACTTCTCCATATATCTCATTTATATTTATCGATATCTATTCATATATATCATCCATATTTATTCATATATATCGCATCCAAATACTTATCATTATCTATCCTTATATCTGATCCATATTTATCCATATATATTTCATCCATATATATATCCTCATCTATCCATATTCATTCATATTTATCCACATCTATCATATCATCTTTCATCCATACAGATCTCACAGAGGGGTTGGGAAAGATATAATTTGAGTGATACACGAGAGCTTGTGAGGTGTTCAGTCATCCTCTTTTTGTTCGAACAACCTTTTATGCTAAATGGCTAAAACTGAGTTTGATGATAGAGATGATAATGCTATACTTCAGATGAGTTATATGATGAAGGTTTTGAAATCTGATTTAAGAAAAATGACAAAATTAGGGACGGAGATGTTGCATCAACGTATTGATGCATTGGAGGATTATCGTCGTAAAAATAATACGATTGGAAGATGGAGAATTCAAGATGATGATTATTTGGGCAACAACAAGATGAGCATTCCTACTTTTCAAGGAAGCAATGATCCAGAGTTACACCTTCATTGGGAGATGTTGGTACCGGTTTATCAGAGTATAGTATAAATGTGCAGTGGGAAATTTTATGTTAGTTCGGTATCTTGCAATCCAAGCTGAGGGTGACATGTCAGCTTGGTCTGTTCAAAACTCTTAGGTACTAGAAGTTTACTTTAACTTAACTGTCAGTATTCAGTATATACTCCAACACTTGAGTGCTGGATTTCAAAATGCAATAAGCTTATACTTAAAAATGAAGAAATAAAGTAGTAAACGACGAACAGATTTATAGTGATTCGGACTAAACCATCCTACGTCCACTCTTCAGACACTTGGTCTGGTAATCCACTAAGCTTAGAACGTTTACAGGTGCTCCTAGGATCTATTACTTGTCGGTGAATTCCCCGTCCACCGATCCATAAGCGCACTTGCCTGGTCCTTGTCTGGTTCCTCGCTTCGAAGCTCCTCAGAGTGTGGGCGCACCACTCAGCCTCCTTGTAGCCAGAATGAGGTGTTTATAGTTCCCCCGTGAACTATCTCTTCAGCGGCAGATTGCCCGTAAGAGTCAGAGTACAAGATGTACTTGACTGTTGTAGTTTTTCTTGAAGAGAAAAACTACCAAATGGTAACTCAAGAATACATAGATTCTGAGTCTCGTGGTCACTTGGTGACACACGGAAAACTTGATAGCCTCGAAAGTAAGCTTACCCTGTTAAGCTTAAAACTTTTGGTGGGAGTTCATAGATCTCATTGACTTCAGTATATGTAGCCCTTTAGTTCGTTTCTGTAAACTTGGTTGAATATTCGTGTGTGTAACCTTGTTTGTAATTTTTATGCGAGTAACATTCTTCTCTGATGATTTCTCTGGTATTTATACCTGAGATGTTGAAGGTTCGAATTTAAGACCCGTTAGAGACAAAATGGAAGATGTCCAATCGGGTGTCTCTATTGGTTGCAGCGATTGCACCATACTATACTGGATTCGTACTGACGAAATCCTTACTCCGCCAGACTCTTTTTTTCCAGGCTTCTTATGTGTACTGCGTTCTTCTGGCCTGTGTGAGTCTTCCGCGTGTACTAGACCTTTTTTACTAGTCTTGCTTCCAACATTAGTATCAGCTTACAACTCGATAAAGAACATATACAGGATTTTACATTTTGCACCTAAGCTGAAGACTAACTAAGATGGCTTTTACAATCTTTGATCCACCAAAATATACAATAAAGGGAAGGATATTTCTATCGAATTTCCTAACAGGAGATGAATCTTAAGCTTATCTTTAATGATCGTTAATATTCTAAGCTCAGAATGGTCGATTTGGCAACGATGGGATTTATTGATTATGCACTTACTTGGTGGGATCGGTTCATGTGAAAAGATGAGGTATTGGGATCTGCCAATCCAGACGTGGAAAGATTTAAAGTTAGTAATGAGGTTACATTTTATACCTTATTATTACAATCAATAATTGTATTACAAGTAGTAGAATTTGAGGCAAGAATCTAAAATTGTGGAAGACTACTACAAAGAGATGGAAGGAGCCATGATTCAAGCTAATATTAGTGAGGATCATGAAATAACAATGGAAAGATTTCTTGATGGATTGAATTGGGAGAGTTCCAAGAAAGATTGGAGCTGCAACATTATGAGGAGTTGGAGGACATGGTTCACATGGCCATCAAAATTGAGAATTAGATCAAAAGAAGGAGGATTAAAAGCAAAAATATGAGCAAGATCCAACTAGGTAGTTATTTCTCATTTCAAAAACTTCAATAATTGGTGGAGCAGGCATTGGTAACATTTGAAACTGAGTCGATGAGTGTTACAACTCAAGAGTCCAAAGAAGAGGATATGAGAGTTGCTACACCTTTGGAGAGTCCAATTGAAGAAAGTGAAGAGATCGAGGTTCCGACTAAACTCACTATCATTACCAGTCCAGTTTTGGGAATACAAAACCATTGTCAAGAGACCAAGGTGTAGGGATTTTCCATGAAGTGAATCACCAAATCCTTATGAACAGGACCACTCATGGATGTTGAATACAATAGGCAATTCATAAACCCTAGCATGCTCCTATGAATTTAATGCGTGGATTAAAGGGATTGCCGTTATTCCGTAGAGTCTGATCCGATCTTTTGTATTTGAATATCCACTTTAATTCTACCACGAAATTCGATTAAATCTGCGGAAATAGAAATTAGCAAAACCAATTTCTCGATTCAATCGAATAAAAGAAAAATAGAAAGAAAGAAATCCTGTTCTCCAGATCAGATCTTCAGATATGTATCCCAATGTTGTTCAAATCTGCTACTGGTGAGGATTCCACAGATCTGTGATGTGTAGGCCAGAATCAAAATTCTCCTCCCTCTACACACAGTGTGCGCCCTAGGGTTTCGAACTGATTTGAATTATGATAAGGTGGCTAGGGTTTCTGAGAGAGAGATGTCTATTTATAGACCTAGGGTTTTAACCCTAATGGGCTATTGGGCTCCTTTCAGCATATATAATTGGGCCAGACCTGGGACCTAATGCAAATAATAAAGTGGGCCTATGAAATAATTAATTTCCATGTCCACAACCCATGACACAATTAATTAATTAATATTAATTCTTTTTCACCACAGAATTAATGTTGACCTACCCCTTTATTACCACGTTGTGAGAACGGGCTGCATATATCTGAGAATCCCCATATTTAAGGTTATCGGACATTCATTAATTAATCGGAGATTCTGACAAGCTCTACCTACAATTAATTAATATCTTATTTTCCTGAGTAGTACCACTCAAACTTTATTACCACTCAAACTTTATTACTCGTGCCTGAACTTAAACAGCCCGCAGGACTTTGGCATGATGAATGTTATTGAGCTCCTCAGGGAATGTCCCCATCCTATTAATCGGATATGGTTACCTAAGTTCAGTCTCAGGTTGTACTACACGAACTGCTGCTACCCAAGATGCGGATATACGAGCACGTTACTTAGGCTCTTCACCATGGCAAATCAAAGTAACAGTCAACCCGTGTATACCCTTGAACCTTCGTTAGGGTTTGGACTCAATCAAGAACGAGATCTTGTATTCGCTGATGTCAGACAGACAAATACATCTCAATATGGTTCTATCAATACGCCACCCTTGCGTACCAGCATATCAAGTAACCAAGACAAATTACTTCTTCCGATTATGCTGCAGCCATCCGGACAGATGTATCTTCAATGTTGTCTCGGTTTTGATAATATTTATGTCGCACTAGGTCAAGTGATCATACTGTCTTCTGCGATCTACAACACACCGTATGATCGTCCCTATCGGTGAGACACGAGGATATCATTGTTACGTGCATGTAAGTTTGTTTAACAGATAGGAGAAAAGTCAATTGTATACTCATTGTAATAAATGCTTTCTGTATACAAAACTCAACACAAGGAACATGACACTCCATTGGAGAATCTTGATGAAGTAAAGGAAGATATCACTATTCCATTTATTTATCATCAATATCTAGCCTTAGTTATTCATTCTTATCCATATATATTCATATATCCATTCTCATCCATATCTATACATATCTATTGATATCTATCCACATATATTTTATCCATATCTAATCATATTAATCCATTTATATCTCATTCATATTTATCACATTCATATATATCTGTATCTATTTTATCCATATCTATCAATATCTATATCACTCATACTTCTCCATATATCTCATTTATATTTATCTGTATCTATTCATAAATCTCATTCATATTTATGCATATATATCTCATCCAAATATTTATCCTTATCTATCCATATATATGTTCCATATTTATCCACATATATCTCATCCATATATTTATCATTATCTATCCATACTCATTCATATTTATTCATATATATCATATCATCTTTCATCTAAACATATTTCAGATAGGGGTAGGGGTTAGTTTCTTCCTTGTATACGATTCTTTGAGGGTCGACTTCAAAGGTGCTGAATTTCCACCCGTATTAGTTCCATCAGTTCTGTATTGATAGTTCTTCAGCTTCTTGGGGCACATATGAGATTCGTCTAGAATACGTCATTTAAAGGGTCGAATTAGAAGTGTTGAATTTTCATCCATCGTTGTTTCGTTCAAGTTTTCCGTTCGAGTTTCCACATCATCTTAACTCTTGTTCCTGGGTTATGATTCTTATCCCACCAACGAGGATCGTATCAGGTCGATACCGTAGTGCCTTGTAAATGATCCCAAACCACAGTGCCAACTCACGATCCCTACCCGAAATGACTTAAATTATTTCATTTTCCCTCACCTCTCTTCCTCTCCTCCCTCTCTCTTTCGTCGTCGGTCAGGCTCGTGGTGGTTGAAAGTCGACACCAACAGGGGCGGACTTATGTATAAGGTTGGGGGTACACTTGTACCCCCAAATTTGCATTTTTTTATTATTAAATATATATTTAGTGTTATTTATAGATTTTTTATTATTTATTTATATATAATGTACCCCCAATTTAATTTTATTTATATATTGTATCCCCAATTGTAATTTTCTGGATCCGCCCCTGGACACCAATTTTTTGCATATTTTAGAAAAATGGTCGGATTTCCTAGATTTCCTAATGTTCCTAATGATGTATGTTGGTTTCTTGTCAATTTTTATGGTATTTTTTGGTCGAGTTTGTGTTTTTTTATTGAATTTGAAGTGAAAAGTGTTGGTTGATTGTATATATCTTTCGATTTTGTTATGGTAATGGTATTTATTTGGTATAAAGTTGAATTAATCATCATTTATTTGCTAAATATGCATATGTGTATTAATTTGATATTTTTGGTTGATTTTTGCTTGATTTATGCGTGAATAATATAGCATTTTTACTAAAAAAAAAATTTAGATGTTTCGTTTTCACATTTGTAAGAATATAATGTTTGAGTAATTGATAATTTTGAAAATTTGTGATAGTTGATGATTTATTGGTGCTTTCTTAATTAATTGCAAATTTATATTTCTTGTTATTAAAAAGAATTTTTAGATTTAATTATTATATGCGCAAATTGAATTTATTAGACCTCATCTACGTAGTGCAAATTGTAAGATCAATTTATGTACTAAGTGATGCGGCTAAAAGTTCAATCAAATTAAACCTCTAACTACACAAGAATAATATTTATCAAATCCAGGTCCTTCCCCGCTTCGCCCGCTAGAATACCGAGATACTATAGCAAAGTCCTATAGCTAGGCATGATACAATCGTTGAGTAGTTTCTAACAATCTAAGCATTCAATCTAAACCTATGCTAACAATATATGACAAACATTGAATTTAAACAAACAATCATCAATTGATCAATACTTCCCCAAATCGGTAAACCAAGACAATCAATCTCAAATTAGGAAGATAGGATGTTGATATGAGTGTAGATGCAATCAAATTAGGTTAATCATTGATGTAAACACCTTTTAATTCCTAAGAGATTGAGCAACCGACCCTACACTCGTTAACCCCTTGTCACGGTGAGCTAACGGTTGATGATCTAGAACTTGCAAATCGTCACGTTATTAAGCCCTAGACCACTCCAAATAGTTCGTCAATTATTGCCCTATGACCTAGCACCGCACATGGATTGGAACTAAAATCGTATGAATCTACACTATTCACGACGATTCCGCCCGCGTATTGGCTGCAGCGTTCACATCAACTACCTCCTACGCTGGCTATTAACTACACCTAGGAGGTAAGGAACAAGTTCTATTGCAATTCAAGCTCTCAAAGGAAAGTAAACAAACAATTCTCAAACCAAATGATCATGCATCCTTACTCAAATCAACATCCAAAATGAATTAGAACATCATACCTTCAATTGTACAAATACAAAGTTGAATTCAATTACATCCATTACAAT
>JAPKLW010000737.1:265470-291488 GCA_026898455.1 Plectranthus barbatus
AGGGTTTCTAGCCACTCATCGTAGATAGAAATCCAAAATAAAACATATTCAATTGCATAAAAGTAAAGAACTTACAAAAAAAAATAAAGGGTTTCGTGTTTCCCAAGTCTCCAAACTCTAAAAACTCTAAACTATGATTGCATCCCCTAATTGGTTCGAATTTTATAGGTATTTATAGTGGTGGATGTGTATCCTATCAAATCTAGGGCTAAAGATATGAATAAATCCGAATTTAATCAGATTTTTGCTCCAGCAGAAGACCCCGCGTCGACCGCTTCTATTTCCCGTCGATCGATGGACCTTCTTGAGCTTCGTCGATCGCTTCTGAATGGCGTCGGTCGACGCAGCTTTTCGCCCTCCTGCGCGGTCTCACAGTTTTGGCCATAACTTCCTCCTCCGAACTCCGATTGACCCGATTCCAGTTGCGTTGGAAAGCTAACTCAAAGATCTTTCCATCCATGTGCTCCATTAGCTCGAATTCCAACTTTGGAAGAATTCGTGCATGTTTCTTTCAACATCTGCTACTTTCGGTACGGATTTCCATTAGATTTGGCCTAAAACCTGCAAAAACACCAACACGCGCATAATACCACCTAATATAGACTCATGCACATAATATATATATATAAACTCAATAAAACTATATAAAATAGTAGAAAATAATATAGATGAGCGAGTAAAATAATGAGCTTATCAACTGACTAGCCTTGAAAGGCCAAGTTGACATCTTGCCCTCGATGCAGGATTCGCAAACTTGATAAGGTACAACCCAGACTAGGTCCAATGTACCATCATCTGCAAGTCTCTGAATCCGCTTCAAGCTGATGTGACCCAGTCTCAAGTGCCAGAGATATGTAAGATCCTCATCAGAAGAAGTAAGTTTTCTCTTCCTAGGATTATCAATTACGGATGAATTACATGCAATACTTAAGGACAAATTTGATCAAAGCAACATAGAGATTGTAAATCAACATACCATAATGGATAACATTGTTATTACCAATGATAAAATCATAAATAACAAATATCCATAAAAGTTGATGAAATTTGTCCTGCCGATAAACCACGGCCCACAAGTAAATTCTCAAATGTACTTTAATTCATCAAAAGCATAAGGAAAAGAAAACTCCATGAAGTTCCGTCATAAAACATTGCCTTCATCCAGTTTGGTATCTTCTTGCCATCACTCACCAGCCTTGTCGGCACGGTCCCCTGCAAAGTAAAACAACATGATCAACAAGTTAGTGCTTACAGCTCTAGAAGAGCAACAACTAACTCTAATCATGCTTACAGTTATACATGCAAAATGGCATACCTTGTCTAGCTTTGTTGGCTTGACAATCTTTCCTCCAGTGTCCTTTCTTACCACACCTGGAGCACCTGTCCCTTTCAGTCGCCACCTTAGGCTTTTTCCCAGCCCCACCATCCTTCACAGGTGTCTTCTTAGCCCACTTCTTAATCCCTTTCTTTCGCTTCATACTTTTTGGTACAGCGGAGATATTACCAGAAGTGGCCAAGGCAACCTTCTGAGGGTTCATGACCGATTCAGCTGCCATCAAGTCATTGAGTAACTCGTTAAGAGTATACTCTTTTTTGTTCATGACAACATTCAGTCTAAAACTCTCAAAGGACTTGGGTAGAGAGTTCAGTATGATATCGACCTTAGCCTCAGCGTCGATACCTCCACCATGCACTGTCAGTTCATCCATGAGGTGAGTCATGGTAACTACGTGCTCTCTCACTGAGGTGCCGTCAGTTATTTTCTTACTCACGATTTTTTTCATGAGATTGAACCTGACAGCTCTATCAGTTTCCCCATAGGTCGCCGTCAGACTCGCCATGATGTCATAGGCATCCCTATGGTGCTGATGTTGCTGCTGCAAGACTTTTGACATAGTGGTCATCATGTAGCACTTGACTACATTGTTCGACTTCTCCCACTTGTTATAAAAGTCTATATCCAGTTGACTGGATTCAGCAGTTGGCACTTCGGGACGAAGTACTTGCAGAACGAACATATGTTCTTCTGCAATCAGGAGGTACTGGAGATTGCATTTCCATTCCAGGAAGTTTGGACCAGTTAGAGTGTTTTGTGCGAGAATATTGATGACATTAGACATAGACATATCTGAAACAATAAAGGATCTTAAATAAGAACATACATGTTGAATTTCGAAAACAAATGCATTGAAAACCTTTTAATAAATCAAATACAAATGTTTTCCACTAATTGCCCAAGAGTTCCCACCGCAAGCTACACTCGTTGACGTTTACGATGTCACCCTCAACCAGAACTGCGGGTTTTAAGCCCCAATCCATTTAATTTCACTACCATGTCAGGAAGCTTTTGACACTAGAAATTAATAATTAGTGAAAACCTTAGACCAAGCCATCTCTCAAGAACAGGGATGCAATTCTTGCATTATATCCTAAGATGCTTCTAAGCAATTAACCACAAATTTAACTCAGGCCAAAAGAGACAGTTTAGCATAGCACATAACCATACCGCACAGCCCTTAAAGCTTTTGTTATCTATAATTTAAATCAATCCTAGAATACTTGTGAAAGAGGTCTACGCAAGCTACACTCGTAGACGTTTACGCAAAGCCCTCCCACTATTCACATGATTTAAATTGTTTGTCTAGAAATCCCAACAACCGTACCCATGCACCTCCGGGAACTAGCAAGCTACACTCGTAGACGTTTACTAGAACGAGAGATACACTTGCAGTCTAGAACCGCTTTGTGGAGATCTATTGATTTTAAAAAATCTGCTTAGTATTTTTCTTTTAAAAGGTTTCTTTATGCGCACACACATAATTTATTTGTCATTATATTTTCCAAATTTTTGCATGTAATTAAACAAGCCCAAAAATTCCCAAAATATAATCCAACAAAAGAAATTAATCACATAAGCATGCTTGGAAAAACTGTAAATAATAAAAGCAGTAAAACATGCTTTTCCTATTATCTACACATGCTTAAATTGCGCACTTAAATAAATCACATATCATACGAGGACAATTAAGGCAAACAAAAAATTCCTCGTGGCCCCAAAAAAGAAAATAATATCTATCTATTACAAAATTTGAATTTTGAATTAATTTGGATAAATCCAAATCTTTTCAAATCTTCCAAATCTTCAAGGGCCTTCAAATCTGGATACGCCAAATCTTTTGGATTTTTAGACCTTTGTGATCTGATGATTTGCCCTAACCCTAATACAAACCCTAGGGTTTACACAGGATTGTGCAAACCACCAAAAACACGAGCCACCATGACGGGACAGCAGCAGCTGACGACAGCCAAAGCCGCCGCCGACCGCCGCCGCTGCCAGGCCGGCCACCGGCCAGCGATGCGTGCCCCTGCCGTGCACCCGCGCGCCCGCGCCCCTGCCGCTGCCCGCGCGTGCCGCGCTGCCGTCGCCTGCTGTCGTGCTCCGTCGGCCCTGCGTCAGCTCCGTCTTCGTTCTTCGTCCTCGACCCGTCCAATTACAAATTTGAAAAATTACAGTAAAACTATTCTAATTACAAATTTTCAAATCTACACTAATCACGGATTTTCTCGTGATTTTACAAAAACAATTCAGCCCTACACGGATAAACCACTGCGGGCTGAATCAACGGGTTGCCACGAGGAACAAAAACCAAACATCCACAAAACAATAAATTCATACATGCATATCAAATTTAATTATGAACAACAGAGCCATAAATCAGAAACCTGGCTCTGATACCAATTGTAGGGTTTTTCCGTGAACCGAATCACCAAAACCAAACTGAACCGGATCGATTTATGGTTATTACACATAATTAAAATTCTCAAAAACCTAGCATGCTCCTATGAATTTAATACAAAGATTTGTGGATTTAGGGTTTACCGTAACTCCGTCGAGTCTGAACCGATCTTTCGCGTTTGAATTTCAAATCCCAATTCAACCACGCGATTCGAATTTATCTGCGGAAGTAGAAATTAGAAACCTAATTTCCAAGAATAAATTTGAAAACAAATAAAGAGAAGAAGAAAGAAATATGTTCTCCAGATTAGATCTTCAGGGCTGTGTCCCAATGCTGTTCAGATCTACTACTGGTGAGGACTCCGTAGATCTGTATTCTGAGCAGGACCAGAATCGGAATTCTCCTCCTTCTTCCCAAAAATCGGTGCCTCCTCTCTCTCTAGGGTTTAGTGTGTTTCAACTGTGTTATGACTTATGAGAGAGAGCTGTCTATTTATAGACCTAGGGTTGCAAAAACCCTAATGGGCCATGTTTGGCTCAATTCAGCATATTTAATTGGGTCAGTCCTGGGACCTAATGCAAATAATAAAGTGGGCCTATAAATTAATTAATCCCCATGTCCACAATCCAGGACACAATTAATTAATTAATATTAATTCTTTTCACCACAGAATTAATACTGACCTACCCCTTTATTACCACGTTATGAGAACATGCTGCATTAATTGAGAATCCCCATATTTAAGGTTACCGGACATCCATTAATTAATCAGAGCCTCTGACAAGCTCTAACTACAATTAATTAATATCTTATAATTCCTGAGTAGTACCACTCAAACCTTATCACTCGTGCCTGAACTTAATCAGCCTGCAGGACTTTGGCATGATGAATGTTATTGAGCTCCTCAGGGAATGTCCCCATCCTATTACTCGGATATGGTTACCTAAACCCAGTCTCAGGCGGTACTACACGAACTGTTGTTACCCAAGATGCGGATATACGAGCACGTTACTTAGGCTCTCCACCATGGCAAGTCAAAGCAACAGTCAACCCGTGCAAACCCCTGAACCTTCGTTAGGGTTTGGACTCAATCAATATAACAAGATCTTGTATTCTCTGATGTCAGATAGCCGAATACATCTCACTGCGGTCCATCAATACGCCACCTCTGCGTACCAGCATGTCAAGTAACCAAGACAGACTACTTATTCCGACAATGCCGCAGCCATCCGGACAGACATATCCTCATACACTGTCTCGGCTGTGATCAGGTTTATGTCTCACTAGGTCAAGTGATCATACTGTCTTCTGCAATCTACAACACGCCGTATGATCGTCCTTATCGGTGAGACAAGAGGATACCATTGTTCACACATGTAAGATTGTTAACAGATAGGAGAAATAAACCGTTGTATACTCATTGTAATAAATGCTTTCAGTATACAAAACCCATCAATCCCTTCCCGCAACAAGGTGATAGTATCAAGGAATGTGATTTTTCATGAAGATGTCCTTCCTTCCAAACCAAATATTTTTCCTTCAGCCATCCTACCAACCTGTCACCCACCTCCTATTCCGTTCTCTGAAGATTCCCCTCTTTCAGATGGACAGGACTCCACCATTGCAGCTACTCTTGCTGAACCCATTAATTCATCCTCTATCTCACCCTCCTATTGTTGAACTTCGAAGAAGTACAAGGCAAGTTTCAGCCACCTAACTAGCTCAAGGACTATGCCACTACTTTCTCCACTTCCAAGAATGAAAATCCACCAGCAACCTCCTTTCATCCTTGTTCCATGTCTAATGCACATTGTGATTTAGTTGCATGTTTATCTACTATTCATGAACCTTGTTCATATAATCAAGCTAGGACTAATATTAAATGGCAGGAAGCAATGGAACAAGAATTGCAGGCTATGGAGAATAATGATACATGGGATATCACAGTTTTGCCCAATGGAAAGAAGGTCATGGGTTGCAAATGGGTGTACAAGATAAAGAGCAATTCGGATGGTACAGTAGAAAGATTCAAAGCACAATTAGAGGCAAAGGGTTATACCCAAATAGAAGGAGAAGACTATGCCAAGGTATTCTCTCGTGTGGCAAAGATAGTGAGTGTACGAATGTTAGTAGCTTTTGCAGCTGCTAAAGGTTGGGAATTACATCAGTTAGATGTAAATAATGTTTTCCTACATGGTATCTTAGATAGTATATATACATGTTGCCGCTTCCAGGTTATAATAAAGTGAACAAGGGTTAAGTGTGTAGGCTAAAAAATCCATCTATGGCCTCTGATAATTCCTGAAAACGAGTTATATTTCTATCAAATCTCTTATGCTTTGAGAGTCTAATGAAACTTTTATATTAATATGTTGGTGTTTTAATGTCTTGTTTGATTGCTTGTTAAAAAGTCTTCGAATGTGCAGCCATGTGCGAGTTTGTTGTGTTTTTGTATTGAAATGTATGCTGTAGGGATAGAATTTCTCATGCTGAAGGCAATCCTAAGCAAAGTTGACGCTAATGATCTGGCGAGTCAAATCCGAAGAGGCTGATGGTTATGAGAATCAAGGAAGTCCAAAATTGAAGAATTTAATTAAGTCATCTACACTTAATTAAATTATTGAAGTTGTCATTATGATAGATAAATATATATCAAGATATCGTTGAAGAAAAGAAAATATTTGATTTGTTTGATATATCTTAGATATTTATTAGATTTGATTTTTAGCAAGATATGATTTCTAGATTTGTTAGGGTTTCATTTGATTTCCTAGTTTGATTAGGATTAGATTTGATTTTCTCCCTATAAATAAGGCTTCATATTTTCATTGTAATTCAGTTTCTAGTTTTCAATTTCCAGTTAATAAAAAATGTGAGTTATTTCTCCAATTCTGAAAACTCATGAATTTCTATGAATTACCTTGAAATTCAAATTTGACTTATCAACCGGACTTTCACATCCGATTGTGGCATCTTCATTTATATCCATCGTTGTTGGATCAACTCGCTTCTTAGGTCATAGGAGAATTATTCTGGACTACAGTACTTAAAGGTTTTCGAAACCAAGTGTGTTAGATTTCCACCATCGTATCAGTTTTTATTTCTGTTTCTGTGTGCGTTCTATATTTCGTCGAGTTCCTGGTCTACTATCATTACTCATCCACGAGGGTTGTATCATTTGGTATCGGAGTCATGTCGTATCTCTTGTTTTCATTCGTTTCAGTTCAATTTAGTGTCTTATCTTGTTTCGTGTGTAAAAAACCGAGTCAATAAATGTTGGAGTTGAACCATCATGGTTGGATAACACAACATGAGTACGATGGAGTTAGCATGACGTGCAAAAAAGGGCTGACTTGTACCCAAAGCTCGCCCAAAATCCAAGAATGACCCAAAGTATAAAAGGGTTGTGGAAGACACATTTTGAGGGAGCTCACTCATTTTATCACATTCGGAAAATAAAAGTTAGAGAGAAGGAGTAGAGTAGGGAAAGAAGCTCTCTTGCTGGGAAAGAAACTGGTTGTCGGAGCTCAAGCAGCAGAGGATGTTGTACGACAGGCCAGAATCAGCTTCAGCAGAGTGAAGGCTTTCAGAACTAAGTGTGAATTGTTGTTTTGAGGAAGATTGAACCAAATAGGTTTTAGAATTGATGTTTATGTTTTCATTTTGTTCATTATTGTTATTACGAACTAATTTCTCTAGCATAGGTTGCCTTGAAGCTTATGATGTACTGCACTCATTTATCTATTGATTATTGATCTATTTTGGTATTTGGTCGAGTGGTTTATTTTTTGCATTGAGATCGAAAGAAGATCTGTAGATTTGTTATAAATTGAGCTTGAAAGAGTTGGTTTGGTGAAAGACTCGGACCAGAGCATGAGCAACAACATAGACATATGCTGAAGCGAGTGTCTGTCTAGCAATTCATGCCGGAACAGGACTCGAATGCTTTGCTAGTGGAATAGACATATGCATTAGTTATTTATTCTTGTCATTTAGGAGAGATCGATAGAAGATCCTAAAATAGTTGGGGTTGACAGTGCTAGCTTAGATCTATTTTCATGTGATAACATCATTCCTCAGCATAAGTTGATAGGCAGCCTAAGCATCTTCTCATCTTTGTTTAATACCTATTTTTGTCGTTGCCCTGTTTTGTCATTTACCACTTTAAGTAAATTCATGTTGAACCGTATTGTGAGTTTTACGTTTATGTTTTTCGTTATTTCATATAGTAGTTAGTTGATCATCTTTTTAAATCGAGATAGCAACTGTGATTCGCTCAACTCCCTGTGGAGACGATCTCTTGGGAATATTCGTTCCTATATTATTTGGATGTGTGCACTTGTGCAGTAGGAAAACACACACACACACACTTTTTTACCCTTGTTGTTTAATGATGCTGAAGATCTGATTTACTAGCATTATTTGTGTTGTATCCTATGTTGTGTTATACCCTACCAGCATCAAACAGGCATCTCACCAGTGGAATCTGGAATTCACTACAAAGCTTATGAGTTTTGGTTTTACTCAATCATCCAATGATCATTGTCTGTTCAAATATCAAAAAGGAAATGAGCAAGTGTTTCTTCTTGTGTATGTGGATGATGTCTTGTTGACTGGCACTACATTGGCTCTGATTGAACGTGTGAAAACCTTTTTACAGAATGTCTTCACCATGAAGAATTTAGGGGCAGCACACTTCTTTCTTAGTATGGAATTTGTTTGCTCAGAGTCTGGAATTTATCTCAGTCAAACAAAGTATGCCACAGACATATTTCATGATGCTGGTATGCTAGATAGCACACCGACAACCATCCCTTTGTCGCCTGGTTTGAGGTTCTTGGCTGAGGATAAAGATGATACACCACTTCTACCAGAACCAGAGCAGTATCGCAGACTTGTAGGGCATCTTTTGTACTTTAACTATACATGACCGAACATCACTTATGATATCCAACAATTGAGTCAGTTTGTGCATTGCCGTCGGACTTCGCATTGGCAGACAGCAAGTCATGTCCTCTGCTACCTTGCAAGATGTCCTTCGCAAGGGATCTTTTATTATGCCAGTGATGATTTGAAAGTCACTGCATTTTGTAATGCGGATTGGGGAGCATGCCAAACAACAAGGCGCTCTTTGATTGGATATCTTGTCTTTCTCGAAGAGAGCTCGATCTCTTGGAAGTAGAAGAAACAAACTACGGTTTCTTGTTCCACAGCTCAGGCAGAATATCGTGCTATGGTTGCAACGGTACGTGAATTGCAATGGGTTCACTATATGTTGTAGGACCTAGGGTGTGTCACTCTTTTGCCTATTCTTCTGTGGTGCGATAGTACAGCTGCAATACACATTACCGAGAACCTCGTCTTCCATGAGCAAACAAAACACATAAATATAGATTGTCACATTGTGCGGAACATATACGAGGAAGGTTTTGCTTTGTCACGGCATGTTTGTACCACCTCGCAGCTTGCAGACATTCTAACCAAGGCTCTGTCTACTTGATTATTTGCTTCTATTTTGTCCAAGCTAAATATGTGGTACGTTCAGCTTGAGGGAGGGGTTGTTAAAGTTCACTCAAGTTGCAGCAACTCATGAGCATGAATGCAGCAATTATGATGAGATAGGTGCACCACCATGTAGGGATGAGGTTTTATCACAGCAGTTGTGCGTACATGGAAATAAGTGTTATGTTTGCAAGTTTTTCTTTTAAATAATTGTGGCGTGCTCTCTTTATTTAATCAATATCAATTATTTTATTCTTATGAAAATTTGGGCATTACAAAATATGTGTTCTAACTATATAAAAGTTATTTTAAAAGATAAAAATGGATCGGTTCAACCATTTTGTAATAGTTAAATAGTGTAATTGAATCGAAATAATCAGGAAACTCAAATCAACCTTTATCCTTTTTATAAATTAGTATAGATAATTTAAATTACCAAAAAAAATATTGAACTAAAAATCAATTAATGACGCAGCACTTTAAAATGGAAGGCGAAATTTTACCGAAATTAATAAGAGTTGCGAGCTTATTAAAAATCAAAACTCAATGGTATTTAAAAAAAGAAAATTAAAACACTCGATGGCATCGGAAATCTGAATCAGCGAAGAAAGGGAGCATCAACAAGGCGATCACTGCAGTAGAGTCCGGGGCGCTGCTCGAACCCCTGCTTCTTCAACAGCTTCCTCGCCCTACGCACCAACTCACGGTTGCTGATTTTTCCATCCGTCTCCGCTATTATCTCCTGAATCGCGTTGCTCATGGCGCCATAAGCTTCACTTGGATCGCCCGAAGGCGTGGTGTCCGCAGATATCTGATCCGATTGGCACCCACTGATCAGAATCCCACTCTCCGGCAACGGCTTCTTCTCCGACGCCTCCGCCACGTGGGTCAGTTTCTGCTGCAGGAACTGCGCAGCCAGTCCCAAGAGTCCACCCTCGTGGCGTTGAAGCTTGCTCAGGATCACCTTCATGAACTTCTTTATCTTGGGGCTGGCGTCGTCGCCGAATATTTCGAACAGAGCCGGCCTCAGCTTGCCTGCATCAATGTCGTTGTGGCCCGTTTTCTGTTTCAGCATTTCGATCAGAGTTGGGAGTGGTAGAGATTTGCTCTTTTGGTAGCCCAGCATCTGCGCTTCTTGGTGGCGCCGCCGTTGCTGGTGGGTGTCGATGGCATCTTTTACGTTTCTACATAAATTCTTGCAGAATCCTTGTTCCTTTTTCTGTCTGGTGCTCTCGCCGATCTGCTCCTTGGCGCTGTCGATTAGGCCGCCGCTGTGGCAAGAATCGGAGACGATCGTCATCCGGCATCCCTCCGGCACTTTCTCCACCAACTCTCTAAAATCATCGTCTGATTGTCAACACAAAAAATACCATCACCCATCAACTCCAAAATCCCGTTTACACATAAAGAGAGAGAGGGAGAGAGCAGAGACCAGTGATGAGATTCATGTCAGTGGGGACAATGCACTCATCATAGCCCGTATCGTCAACGACGCCGGACTCCGCCGGGAGGCGGGTGCCGTGGCCGCTGTAGTGCACGAAGAGAACGTCGCCGGGGTTGGCGGAGGCCACCATATCGGAGAGGGCAGCA
The DNA here is from genome assembly GCA_026898455.1 of Plectranthus barbatus. NCBI lineage: Eukaryota > Viridiplantae > Streptophyta > Magnoliopsida > Lamiales > Lamiaceae > Plectranthus > Plectranthus barbatus. The sequence goes on from JAPKLW010000737.1 coordinate 276,300, forward strand.
CGGATGTTGCGGCCGGTGGGCTGCGGCTCGTAACCATCGGTATCAACGAGGACCACAATTTGGTCGGGCGGGAAGGCGTACCGGTGGAGCAGGCAGCGGTGCATCCGGCGCACATCGTTGAGGCAGCCCTTGAGCTCCGCCTTGGAGCCCGGGTAGTTGCAGCCGATGAGCACCGCCCTTTTGGCCATCGGATTCCGATTATTCTTGCGCCGTTGACTACTGTTTCTACCTTTTCTGCATTGATGTTCTCACCGGGAGCGAGAAGCAGTTATATTAATTTGATAACTGAGAAATGTGATTAAGAAAGAGGGCATGAGATCCTCTGTCCCATTTTTTGTGTTCCACTCCCTGTTCTATTATTAAAATTAATAATTTTTATTTAATATTTTTTTATAATTTTAATTTAATATGATTTGGATTAATTTTATAAGTTCAACTATAGGGTTCATCCCACCAATTAGGGTATATATATTTTTTAGTAATTATTTTTCAATTTTTGATTAGAATTTGATTATTAAAATTAATTAATTTATAACTTTAATTTGTGTTCTTATAAAATTTTAATTTTTATTCTTATAAATTAATTAAATTATATTGTATTATACTTGATTTTTATTTTTGTAAAAATATAATTTAAAATTAATAATCGAACTAATGGAACACCAAGTGGAACACCAAAGTGGAACAGAGGATTTGAAGCCAAGAAATGGCCTGAAAAATAAAACCATTATTATTAAAATCCGAATCGTGAACATATATTAATATAATAATATAATATTAATAATAAGATTAATTCATTAATTATGAATACATTAACAGTGAGAATTCGATCATTTATGTTTATTAAAATGTGAATGGGGTTGTGCAAGACAGAGTGTCACGTAGAAAAGAACAAAGAACATGAGAGTAGTGCTGCTCCATTACTATTTTATTAAAATCTTGTTTTAATTAATTATATTTACTCTTGTGTTTTTTTTTTTTTTTTTTTTGAGCAAAATTTACTCTTGTGTTGATCTATGTTTGTTACCGGGAAAAACATATTAGAGATTGATTTATTTGACTAACAAAACTTTATGCTAAAAAGAACATTTACCAAATTAATGGTTTCACCTGCATTACACTAACTATGGTGTTTAAAATGGGTTAGATGTATATTTTTAATCAGCATGATCTATTTTTTATTTTTGAAATGCCATTTCACACGACTAGCTGCCTCTGGTTGACAAAAACAACGACAATCATGCATTTATCATGTTTTAATTTATTTCCCACATTTTCTAGTTTTTTGTTCAAATAAAAAATGGAAATTTAGTAGTCAACTAGCTGCAGCTATTAGCCAAATCATTCCCCATTTTCGAAAAAATAAAATAAATGTTATCGTATAGGAATTGGGGTGAGTGTCAGTCAAGCCAATTCACAAATCAGATTATTTTGAGATCAACCCGAAAAAATTCTAAATGGACTCGATACTAATTAAATCAAACTCAAGCTACTTAAATAATTATCAAACTCGAGCTTTATAATACTTGATTAAATAAGATCATGAGCTTTATCAAGCCCGAGGTTAAATTATGTCTTAGTCAAATTTGGATTCAAACTAGGCTAACAAACCTTATTGCACGTAATATAATTAATTTTTTTTTCCAATTTTATAATTTAATAGTAAATAATTTAAACTTTTTATTTAAATTTAAAATAAATGAAACAATCGAACTCAATCCAACCATTTTCAAGTCGAATTAGAACTTGAGCATAATATTAGATTTATATTTATCATATAACAGTATAATTAAACAAAATGTTTAACAGCCAAGCATTATATGAAATAAATACAAAGGTTTATTTATTCACGTAGTCAAGTAAATAAAATTTTCTGTCCCATGAGAGTAAGTATACGTAATGTTTATTGTTTACACAAGATCAACAGTATTCAACATTTTGGGATAAACTTTTATACAGCAACGCAGTTAATTGGTGGCTGTAGACAACTTACGTTTCCTGTCTAAGATATTCAATCAACTTCCATCTTCCATTGCAATTTTCTTCAAACATCATGTACAAGAAAGAAGTAGGCTGTAGATTACATTTATAGATCTAACCTCGAGCAAAGGAGGAGTAAGCAAGGTGTTCCCCTTACCTTCTGATGCTAAACAAAAATCCCACGGCAAAAATGATTTCGTGGATACCAACTCACCTCAGGGCACAGTGGAAATGTCCATCGTCTCTTTTTGGCAAAGCCTGTCATTGAGGGCCGTCTGTTATCATCTTCCCAGAATCATTTTCTTCCTGCAACTTGATTGACTTCCGGCGTTTGAGTTCATCTCTGCCCAAGACACAAAAGAAAATCACAATATTTCAGACCCTTTGAAATATCACAATAAAAGAAATTATTGTCTAGAAAGTTGGAAAAAAGAAAAAGAGAAAGTTAAGAAAATTAGTAGACAAGGTCAGCAATTAGATTGGCAATCCAAAGCCATTCCCACCCAAAGATACTCGTCCCTATGTATCATAATTCATAATTTATTCCAAGTGGGGCTAAAATAACCCAGCAGCAAACTAAAGCTTCAATGTTCCAGAATCGAATCATAAAACAAAAGAGATGGAGAGTAATAGATTTTCTGAAACATCATAGTAAATTTCTAAATTAGTTCACAGAAATAATTTTACAAAACTAAATCAATAATCTTGGTTATAATCCACCAGATTTCTTACGGCCATCACCTAATCATGAGCTCATAAAAAGTGAAAAAATATAAAAAAATCAGTAATGACACCCTTATTTTGGCTCCTTCTCACATGCAAACTACATGGTTCCCAACTCCCAACACAGATTCTTCTCACATGCAAACTAGACAGTTCCCAAATCCCAGCACATAATCTAGGTATTTAGATCAATTTAACTATGAAGGGAAGGGCAGAGAGTGACAGACATGTAAAACTAACTAGGAGATACCTGAGACAAGTCCATATTGAATCATAATAAAGAATTGCCACAATTTTGCGCCTTCTCCGTTCTCTCAGACCATCTTCAGCACGCTTAATCACAGGCAACTGTTTGATTCCCTTTGCCTCCATCAACTGCTTTGCCATTGCCAGATCAGTATCTGGATAACAAATCAAAGGTCCACGCTCTCGCCTCTGATAGCTATTCCCACGAGTAAATATTGAAGAAATAGTGCAAGTATTTACCTAAAAAAATATTCACAATTACTTCAATCATTCATCAACAATCATTTTCCACACAGCACAAGTTAAACATAATAGGGAAACAACGAACTGAAATTTGTTACTCCTTAGGTGTTGCCCCTCACCCCTAAATGGACGAGAGACCGACGTTCGGACCTTCCCAGCCCCAATTTAATGTTGTAACTCACTTCCAAAAAAAAAAGGATTTTCCAGAGAGATCATCAAAAACATACATCTGTTGAATCACTGTTAGAAGATTCTCCAAATCTGATCCCCAGCCAGCGCTTGATGTCACCATCAGTTAAGATTCCTTTCAAATAATCTTCATCTTCAACCACAAGAAGGCAATTTTGCTGACCATCACGCATACATCTCAGGGCCTCCCTAAGAGTTTGGTTTAGGGAAATCTTCAAAAAATTGTTTGACATAGCCTGGGAAACCTGAAAAAGAAGAAAAAATACCAGACATATTTAGTGAAGAAAAGCGCTAAACCAAAAAGCAAGGAAAATTAAGAATCTGCACTACTTGGCTTCTATTCACAAAAGAATTCAAATAGTAAAGACAAAGAATGGACCTTCAAATTGTCCAGTAAAATGTCAACATCTATTGTACTGGAGCTCTCAATGACCGAAAGTTCTATTTCATTTCTTTCACCAGTTCGCCTCCAAACATCCTCATCTTTGTCTTCAGTTGGTGAAACAACAGAATAACCTCGTGGGGAGCTCTTTGTATCTGGTGCCTCTGACTCTTTCGGCTGAGTTGTCACAGAGGGCACCCATATTGCTAATCCAACAGCACCCTGTAGCAATACGTAAAAACCAAGAAACTCAATGTAAAAAGATGCATGGTCCAGTTTAGTCGCACATAAATTCAAAATTATTTGGGAAAATAAAGTTGTTCAACTAAATTTCCTATAATGAAACATGGAGCTTACAATAATTAAACGCGGCAGGTTAATTTCCAATACCACAAAAGGACATATTCGTAAATGATATGAAGAAATAGTATCAATATCCCAATTCTGAGCAAGAAATTACCATGAGGGGAAGCAAGATTCTATAATCTCTAGTCAGCTCAAACAGAAGAAGAACGGAAGTCAAAGGTACTGAACAGACTGAAGCTAATGTTGCAGCCATTCCCACCTATAGTATGAAGTGTCGTAAATAAAGGTAACAATTCAAATGGCTATAAGAAAAAAAAAAGTATGGAAGAGTTACAGCCAAGCAGAAAGCCACAGAACATACCAGTGCATAGGCCTGTGGCTCAGCAACAGCAGCATTTCCTGGAATAGCAGTGTTTATAAGCTCACCAGCACAGCCTCCAAACACAGCACCCACAGCAGCACCAATCATCAAACTTGGGGCATATAAGCCACCAACCAGGCCAGATCCCCTGCATAGTGTAGTAGCGACAACTTTTGCTGCGGCTAATTGAGCAAGTAGCCAGATTCCTGGAGCTGATGCAGTTTTTCCAGTACGTAATATCTCATCGACATTGGTAAACCCCCAATATAATATTCCCGGATATTTGAGAGCTATTAGACCAGCTCCTAAACCTCCTAAAGCAGGGCATACTACATCTGGGATTCCAAATTTTTCTTTGATATACTGAAATGCATCTGTGAACCAAGCCAACAATCGAGTGAAAGCCACACTAACAACTCCACATAGCATCCCCAGTATAAGGTACAACGGTAGCTCTGAGCAAAGATTTTGAGAATTCAATGATCAGATAAATTTTCACATCAAGCAAGATACAAGAGTTAACAGCTACACAGAAACTGCTCTTAGGTTCTGAGCAGGAGACAACACATTTTTCATGCTGGAAAGAGAGAACACATTAAGTATTTGAACTTATTGCACTTGCATTGAACAAAGTTTGCACATTAGTTAACAAACACATTCTGACAGTGTATTGCAAAAAGATGACTTGACATATCATGGAGCACAAATGACAACTTCATGAAAACCCAGCAGGAGCCCGTTACTGAACAAGGAGCCACACTGACACTACATTCATCCTGTATACCAACAGAATGTGGAGTACAATAGTAGTAAAGCTTATATGTGGTCATTATTTATTTTTAATATCCTAGCACCTATCAAGGGTCATGATGTTGAAGTCGAATGAGTTAAGATCAAGTAGAATAAAGAAGAATGCATGCACTGTGAAAGGTTCTGTATGATGTTCATGTAAAAAATATCAGACAGCAGCCCTAAGTACAATTTGCAAAAAAACTAGAATCAGATAAAATACCAGCAGCAGATTTCAAATCATACGTGGGCACTGTGAATGCCTGTTTCTCCCCAAGAACAGCATTTGATACAGTTGATGAGACAACTGAGGCCAATATTATCATTGCTGTTGTAAATGGAGGAGAGTTCTCAGCACGGAGAGGCCTCAAAACTGTTTCAATAGCAAAGAAACATCCAGCAACAGCTGCATTGAAACCTGAGGTGCATGTGGAGAATTAATGGGAGCTCTATCATAAAGATAAATCAAAATCAGTGAACACCCCCATCTGCATACACAATAAATAATGTATATGGAAAGCAACAAAGTCTGAAATTCAAAAGAGCAATACCCTTCCCAACCCAAAGAAAGAGTAAAAGTTATGGAAAAAAAGCAAAAGAAACATTCTCAGATGGCTGATAAAAGGTAATTGAAAATATGGAAAATGAGCTGAGAATCACAGAGAATTCAAAATCCTTTATCCATCAACATCACCAAGGATATAGACATGGGGATACCTGATGCAATTCCAGCAGCTGCACCAGCAGCAACAAGAGCAATCTTCCTTTCTCTGTTGTTCTCCATCATCACTGAGAACCCGTTGGCACATGATTTTCCAATATCAACACTAGGGCCTTCAGGACCTAAAGAACAACCAGTCCCTAAAGTCACAGCAGCCTGGACAGCCTTTACTATGGGGAAGATTGCAGCAAGCACATCTAAGCCTTGTCCTTGTGAAGAAGTGGATTGCTTTATTTGACCCAGTATCTCTATAAGACCATGCAAAACGCCTACAATAACTCCTCCTAAAACTGGTATTAAGAGTATACGGTGCCAAGTATCTCCTAGCCTTTGTAGCCTAAGCCAAGCAGCACCTTCATTTGGGGTACCAGCCCATGCCCATTCATGAATTACATGAACCTGAATGAGAAAATCAGACATATCTTTATGAAATATATAAATAGGATTTAACCTATAAGTCCAGAAAAAGGGAAATGGGACTATATTTCTGATGAACAGATGAGTGATTCATAAATAAGATTAAGCCGTCTGTCTAGGAATTTTGAACTTCAGTCTCTGTAATAATGACATAACAAGCTATCTTATCTTAGCAAGCTTTTGCTATAAAAAATAATTACCCAGTTATAGAACAGCATTGAATCCAATTTAATATATTCAAGAAAAAAAAATAGAAATATAAAAGTTTACAATGCACTTCACATATCTTTGAAGCTATCATGAGATGGACATCAAGGTCTGATGTGGCTATGGGCCTATGGCTCTCGTAACAGAGTCTGTTTAAAAATTTGGACAATTGGCATTCAGTTTTATACTGTAAGAATTAGGGAGATGGGACAACAATTTTACAAGTTTAAGCTTTTTGATCATGCAAATGAATCAGCAAGCAAAAGCCACAAGATCTGATAATTAAATCCCTTAATCATCTGAAAGTTTGACCACGTCCATTATTATTACACTTAGATCTATATTCTGTACTAAAATAATTCATACTAGTACCCTAAAGAAGCAATAGATCATTAATTAGTGATCATATTCTCTGTTTATCAATATGTCCATTCAATACCAGGAAAAAAAAAACTTATTGCAAGTCTGCAATAAGCTCATAATATTGATCTAAAGAAACCGCACGTACACAAGACTTACCGTTCATGTAAGTTCAAATTCTCATTAATCAACACCACCAAATTTAGTCAACCATCCCTTCATTTGATCATCCTTCCAGACTAAGCAGTAACAATATTAAGTGCTACAAAGTTCGACGAGACCAAACATGCATAAAAATAGAAATTGAAGTTGAACTAACCCCACGATTAAAAGAGGCCACACATAGGCCGGAAGCAACGCCGAGGAGGCAACCGAGGAGCAGCAAGGCCCACTCAGGCGGCCCGCCGTCCCCGATCAAATCGTCACCGGCGGTGGCATTAGGGTGATCTGAAGACGACGGAAGGCGGTGGTGGACACTCAATCGTCGGCCGGAAGCTGTGAGCCCGCGATCCAGGCGCTTCAAGAGATCCGAGGCGAGGCCGCCACCCTTACTGCTGCCGGTGCTGTTTCTATGGCTGATGGGAGAATGCGATTGAGAATGAGCGCCGCCACGCTCCAGATCGGCGTCGGAGCCGGTCGAATTGGAACGCAATAATATGGCGCGATCGTTGTAGTCAGCGGTCGACGACATATCCCAGGAAGATGAGCTCCGGCTCCGGTGGGGCGCTCCCCTTAACAAAGACTGCACCGCTCCATCACTCCGGGGTTTGGAATTTGCGACACGTATTTCATAGATTTTTGCCCGATTTTCACGTTAGGTTAATTTGACGAACTAAATTTCACAATTCACACTTTTTAGATGCCTTCCATTCCATTCTTCTATAATATCAACAGATAAATAAAATAATAATACTAATAACTTTGTTTATTTCTCACTTATTTTCCATTTTTTATTAAAATACTATCTGTACATTTAAAGGTCAAACTTATAAATTTAATTTTAGTTTAGACGAGGATTGCATTTTCGATAATTAGTCATTTTAGCCTTACCTCAATCTTTGCATTCTTATAATTTTTTATTTAAGAGGTGAAACGACGACGTTTGTTGCGTTCTCTCACTTAATATGAACTACTGTCATGGCTTTTTTTTTAATATATTTAGAGATATTACTTTTACATATGTTTCTCTCTATTCCATTATTAAAATTTTAATTTTTTATTTAATGCTATTTTATAATTTTAATATATTACATTTTGGATTATTTTTATACATTCAATTGCAAGTTTTTTTTCAGCTTTTAGCTAAAATTAATTCGCAACCATAATTTGTGATTTTAAAAAAATGTTTTTTTTTTCGTAAATATCAATTAAAATATATTATCTTATTCTTAATATTTATTTTCATAAAAATTATAATTAAAATTAGTTATTCACACAATCTAACATCAAGTCGAACATCATTATAGAAGAGACAATAAAACTATTTTTGTGTTCAACGTCGTTATACAAACTATGTTGTCAAAATCTAGCAAACAAAACAAACAACTGAATCAACTCGTGTGATCAAACATGTAGGATTGATTGATAGATATTGATGAACAGCAGAAGCTCTGATATTTCTTCTCAACTAACTAAGAAACAAGAAGTAATCAATATTACATTGTGTGTGACAAAATTGAGGCCACCAAGCTTGGAATGTTCAAATCTTGCTCCTCATCCTCACCAACTTGGCCAAAGTCTCCTGCGCCGCCAGCGTCTGCGCCTGGTTGTGCCCCAGCATCACCGTCCTGATGCTGATGCACGTCCTGCACAGCTCCTCCCCGCTGTCGAAATGCCCCCCTCTCAGCAGCAGCTTCGCCCTCGTCTCCAGCAGCGTCGCCTTCAGCAGCGTCACCTCCTGCCACACATACTCGTCCACTCTCTGGTTCGACTGCAGGGCCTTCTTCCAGCACAGCGAGCCATGGCACCAGTCCTGTATCTGCGACACGAACGACTTCTCCACTTCTTCCAGCACGTTGGTGCACACCTTCAGGAGCTCCAAGGCCGAGTTGCATCTTGAGAAGCTGGAGAAAGCTCTGATTGCTAATGGGAGAGCTGTTCTTTTGATGAAGAGGACCATGTCGATGGCCTTGAGCTGAACCAGTGGGGGTTCGGATTTGAATCCGAAAACGAGGAATGCGGATGCCCAGAGATGGTCTGATGTTGTCAATGGATTCCCGAGTTTCCTCACACCTTGAACCATTGCTTTAGCAGCAACCAAACCATATCTCCATCTTGCAAATGTTTGTGTGATTGGATGGAACTGAATCCAACAACCCGGCTGCCGATTTACCTTCCACGCCAAACCGAGCCGGACTAGTAGAAGAGCTGATTCCTCCTCGCTCTTCCACGTCTGGCTCGAAAGGCAACCTGAGCAGCAACACAGAGCCAGCTTGAGGCATCTTGTCCATTTCTTTAACTTGTTTCTGGTTGATGGCACGTTATTCGCAGCTGCAGCGAGTAGATTCGCTGGGATAGGCGATGGGGCGAACCATGCTCCCGCTTGAAGCATTCTTGAAGCAAGCAGATTCCTGTTTCCATTTGCTTGCTGCAAAACAGCAGCACAGAATGACAACACTTTCATTAGGAAGGGACTGGTTCTACAAAATTGCTGCTCTGCATTGCTCAATCCGGAGCTTCCAGTCGCCTCGTCGTGTTGGACCTGGTTCATGGCCTCGAATAGAGCAGACGGTGTGATCCCGAGCTCAGAAATCAGACAGCCCACAACCCACAACCCAAAACTTGATCTTCCAAGTTTTTCATCAAATTTCCCAAGAACTTCTAGCTCTGCAGCCGGGTACTCCTTCTTTCGTCTACCTCTAACCACTGTCATTGCATCGGACAAGGGAAGCGTCTGCAGCTGCATCGGATCAAAGTTCATGACTCTCGGGAGCCTGGTCGTGATGATGACATGAGAGCCTCCTGTATTCCTTGGTATCAAGTCATGCAGATCCTTGCCTTCCCACCATTCCCTCTCAGTTTCTAGGTTATCGATGATGAGTAAATAAGGCATGTCCCTAAAAAGCTCCCTTTTAACCCTCTTGAATGCTTCTGCCTCTTGCTCCTCAAAGCTCCGGATCCTCCCCCTTTCCTTCTCCTCATCTGCACTCACATCCAAGCCCATGTTCACAGATATGTTGAGTATGTTCTGCCGGAGATATCGCGCTTCGCCTCCCACCCACAGAACCATCTTGTATCTTTGAGAGTAGCGATAAGCAAACTCCAATGCTAGCTCCGTCTTCCCAACTCCCGGTGAACCAGTTATGCACACAACACTGCTGCCCAAGCTCTTATACTGCCCACTTTTCGACTTCTTGTACCTCGACCTCTTCACCGAGCTTCTGCATATTGCAGGCTCAACCCAGGCTTCCAAATTCGGTTCCTTACACCTCCCAACCTCCATACTAATGTATTTGCTCCCCCTATTCCTGTTTGCTTCGCTTTCGCCATCAGCTAAGCCATCGGACTGCCCCGGAGTTCCCCCTTTAACAACCGGCACTGCACTTTCTTGCTCAACACAATCCCCACAACCAAAGAATGCAGTCTCAATCTCAAGAATATCTCTCTCCCTCCCCACAATGAAGTTGTTTCTTGGAAAGGGCAGCTCCTCGTGCACTTCTACTTCCTTCTCCACAACGCTCTTCCTCCCGAGTTTCCCTCTCAGAATCCCTGCAGCTTTCGATACGCAGCTTCTCCAATTTCCCTCATTGCTCTCCAGCTTGAACTCGTGGCATCTTATAAGACCATCCAATGCTTCTTTACGCTCCTTGTTGTCGGCATGGGGGCTGAAGAGACTAACAATCTCATCTGCATCGGTGTCGAAAAACAGAGGGATCAGATTCTTCTTCTGGGCGAAGAATCTGATCTCCTCCAAGCTCAAATGGTTCATCATTGTAGAACTCGTTACAACCACGAGCCCGAATGCGACAGAGCAAATCACTCTGTCAGCAATCTCATGGCTCTGGTTGTCTGCGTATTTGGCTCTATCCGCAACGAAGGAAGCAATGCCCTGCGCCTCCAGCTCCGATTTCAGCCACTTGCAGAACCTCACCAAATTGGGGTTCTGGCCGTGGAACCCTATGTAAACATCGCAGCTCCGGAGCTTGGCGTTGGACGCCGGAGACACGGAGCCCTTGGCGAACGAAATGCGCGGCATCGGGAACGAGAAGGAGACACGCGGCGGCGCGGTCTCCGCCACGCAGCTCACTATCTTGAGCTTCGCGGCATTGGCTGCTGGATCATCGGTGCTGGAGGTGGTGGGGACGTCGTCGGACTGGGAGGAGCCGCTGTACGATAGCGGCGGAGACGGGTGAGTGAGGGTGAGGGTGGTGGCCGGAGTTGGGGCATCATCTGACACCACAGCGGCGCCGTTAGCTCTCGGAGAAATGTAGGGCGACTGCAGCGCGGAAACAAATGCTGACGACGGAGGGGATACCAGCGGGGAGGTGTAGGGAGACGAGGCACAATCCGGCGGTGACGCTGCTGCTGCTGCTGAGTCCTTGCCGGAGTGAGCCACCGCAATCTTGATAGTCAGCGACTTGGGATCAACGGCGGAGATTTCATCTCCTTCCATGTTCAGCTAATGAATGCGGAGGACCCCCACAGAAAACCAAAAATGGGTTGTCTTTTTTTGATATATTTTTTTATATAAATCAAGGAGAAAATGTTGAATGGGTGAGAGCAGCAGCTGAAGTGCCCATACCATAAAATTCAGTAGCATTCACAGCAAGTTTGAAAGGAACAGAAAGAAACTCAACTTTGGAGTGGATGACAGGTGCAATTTATTGTGTGGATGTTGTGACAGAGGACTCACCAGAATCAGAAGATGAATGCAACAGTAAACAGGACTCTTTTCTTGAGAGAGAGAGAGAGAGAGAGAGAGAGAGGGAGGGAGATACTATTCCTTTTCCTGTTCTTACAAGAAACATGTGAATTCATGAATCATCATCTTCTTCCAATGTGGGCCTCCATCACAGAGTCAGAACCAAACCCCTTCAGCATTTGTTCCTGTTCAATATTAGAGAAAGAAAGAAAGATACTCTAAAAAACGAGTCTTGAAATGAAAGAAGAAGAAGAATAAGAAAGAAAGAAAGCCTTTTTCCTTGATTTTTGATCATGATAAAGGAGCAACTATTTTTACCAAAAAATCAATCACTTTTACCTGGTTTGTTTTTCATTTTGACAGCAGAGGGAAAGAAGGAAAAGGGTGAGTGAGTTCTTGGAAGCCCATCTGTCTCTTCTCTCTCTCTCTCATGAACAAGCTGTACATATGTGGGAGAATCTAAAGTGTGGGTTGGATCTATGATTGAACATAAAATATAGAAATAAATGCTTTAAAAGAAGATGCAGAGAGTAGTAAATGTAGCAATAATCCTAGAGCTCCAATTTAAAAGATTTTATCTTGGGCTTGGTGCTCCACTTTTTGTTTTTTTGTGTTGTAGGATTATATGCATCACTAGTACTAAAATCCAGTGATTAAAAACAACACATAATTTATACTATTATTATGTTAAATAAATCACAGAAGCCAAAGAGGGGTGAGAAGAGAGAGAGAGAGAGCTATGGGGAAATGGCATTGGGGTGAGGAACCATTAGCTGAGCCTGAGGCCTAAGTTGTCTGATGTTCATGGGCACTATTTGTGATGGCTAAAGATAATATTTCCTTTTGTAAATGAATTTCTACAAATATTTGAAAATTTTCTGAAAACTGAATTAGTGTTATCTGGGAGTGTGTATGTGTAGTCTCCGACAATTTGCACTGGAAATTGGACCAAGACCAGTCCCACCTCTCTCCACTGTCTTAATAATTGGTCTTAATAAAGAAAATTCTTCATGGGTTTTGACGGCCAGATTCTGTGTCTCCACTCAAATATCTTTACATTCATGCAAATCAATTCTTCCCTCACCTATGTCAAAAACACAAGTAGAATAATTAAGAATTCATTTTGTTTTAATAGTAAAAGAAAAAGAAAAAAGGAAAGCAATATTGAAAACAAGATCGGTTAGTCTCTAATCTCCGAATGTATTGATTTAGTGTTATTTTTTTGATAAAATGATTATTTGTTCAAGCAATAAAAGTATATCTGTACCACATTTAAATTATAGGATCGGCTTGTATATAATCAAAACCTCCCTAAAGTCCTAAATAAAAGTTAAAGAGAAAAAATATTTTTTCTATTGCAAAAATTTGTATGAGATCTTCTAACCAACCCTATTTTGGGATGATGATCAAAATCAACTAATTTTGTTCTAGTCGACCGATTCATAAAAATCAACGTGGACAGTGCAATATGGTTTACTCGAATTAAATTTTCGACCATTGTTTATGGCTATTCTACTTAGGTTAGGGATGGTTCGGTACGATATATCGAACTTTTTATTCCATACCGCATACTAGGAGTGTGCACGGTTCGGCCGAAACTGGCCGAACCGGCCAAACCAAATTAATTTGGCCGGTTTGGCTGGTTTGAGAAAAATGATTGGCCGGGTTGGTTTAAAAAATTTTAAACCGGATTATTTGGTTTGGCTGACGGTTTGAAGGTTGAAATCGGCCGTTTTGACCGGACCGGCCGTATAAATAATATAATTTTAAATATAATAATGATAATAAAATATCATTTGATAGAAACCTAAAATATCGATTATATTGATATATATGTTCGATGCTTATATTTTTTCAATTGTAACCCTACAAATCAATGTATATTTAATTGTTTTTTGCAACCATAATGTTATTTATTTATTACTTATCTCATATTTATAATTAATGACAAGCGAGATATATTTATTTTAGTTTTATTTTGTGTATCATTATTTCATTAATATTTAATAATAAAATTGATATACAAGTTTCATTTTTTTGTAATATTATTAGTTGAATAATCTTCAAACCGTTTAAACCGGCCGAACCAAACTGTTATAATATGGTTTGGCCGGTTTGGTTTGAAATAATTATTTGGCTGGTTTGGTTTGTGAAAATTTCAAACCGTACCTATTGGTTTGGTCCGTACTTTGCCCCTTAAACCGGCCAAACCGGACCGTGCACAACCCTACCGCATACCGTACCGAAAACTACAGTATGGGAAAAATCGATACCGTTACCTTACCGAATTTTCGGTATACTAAAAATTCGGTATGATAAAATTTATATACCGTTATCATACCGATTTTTTGGTATACCAAACCTTACCGAAATAAGGTTTCGGTATAACATACCATACCGAAAAAAATTCAATATACCTTAATTTCTAAGGTAATTTCACCTAAATTTATATAAAACCTGTTTTTATCAATGATACTATAACACTCATCCATACTTACATCTGGACAATCAAATTTCAACTCAACAAAATACAAGGAAATAAAGATAATAATATTACAATCCAATGGACAAACTCCAAAAACTAAGTTCGAAACATATTCAAAATAAAGCAATAAATTCATCCGGCAACAAAAACATAATGGTAGATGGAGAGCTTGGCTTGAGAAACTTTGCAATCTGTAAAATAAAATTACAAATTATTAGTATATTTCTAGTTAAACACAACAATCTCTCTTCTAATAAGATATTTACAAATTACAATAAATAAATAAGTGAATAACAACATCTAACAAAAAAATATTAATTTTCAGCATGATCAATGAGCTTCCTACTGTGTATGAAGTTGTGACTGGTGCTGCTAAAAAAAGCAGAAAGAAGAATCTCTCAAAATGATTATTTTTTTTGTAGGATGAATGCATATTTGGAAGTACTTAGCTCTCTACACATTAATTACGTTTATGTTCTCAGTGGTAATATTACACACTTCTTTGACAGCGAGTGGAATTAATAGAGGTTCTCAAATTTTGGCTGCAGATTATCAACTAAACAAAAATATATTCATTAATCATCCAAATATACAAAGATCCAATTATAGGGGTTGGTCTGGTGAGAATAGCCCTTATCATGAGAAATTAGAATAAATCTCGTCCATAGATTTGACAACATCAACTATCCAGATTACATAAGAGCTTTAACAAAAAATGCGGCATTTTATCCTCATTTTACTTCATTAAAGGGCAACATAGTTATTACGAACGTACAGGGTGCAAAAGTTTTATTTTGTTCATTTTATGTATTATATACTTCATTTTATCTTAGTTATACTTCATTTTATCTCAATTGCGAATCATTAGATTCGAATTTTGATGTTACACGTGACATGCATTTTATCTTAGCAGTTCTTC
>JAPKLW010000737.1:291498-337802 GCA_026898455.1 Plectranthus barbatus
GCAGTTCTTCATTATATCTTAGTTATTCTTCATTTTATCTCAATTGTTGTTCATTATAAAATAAATTAAATAAAAATAAAATCAATTTTTCAGAAAAAATGATTTCAATTCTCTTCATTTTATCTCCTATATACATCATTAAACGAAAAAAATCAAATTTTTAGAAACAGTCTCTTCATTTTATCTCCTCTATACTTCATTAAATGGAAAAGATTAAATTAAATAAAAATAAAATTAATTTTTCAGAAAAAAGTATTTCAGTTCTCTTCATTTTATCTCCTATATACATCATTAAAAAGAAAAAAATCAAATTTTTAGAAACAGTTCCCTTCATTTTATCTCCTTTATACTTCATTAAATGGGAAAAATTAAATTAAATAAAAATAAAATCAATTTTCAGAAGAATATGTTAAGTTCATTTTATCTATTTAAAACTTCATTAAATTAGAAAATTCAATTAAATAATAATAAATTTTAATTTAATTTTAGAGTATTGGATGACTCAACAAGGCTATCGAAATCTTATGAAAAATCGAAAAGAAAAGGAATTACATATCCAAATATGTAATAATGAAGTTCGCGGAGGATAAAATGAAAATGAAAATTATTTGAGGGAGATATCATCAGGCTAAATGACAATAATACCCTTAAATATGTAATAATGAAGTTCGCAGAGGATAAAATGAAGACGAAAATTATTAAAGCATGACCGCAGATCTTGTGAAATCAAAGGCTGAGATTTATTCTCATTTCTTACATTAACATCTATTCTCATATGATCTAACCTCTCTCTCTCTCTCTCTATATATATATATATATATATATATATATATATATAGGGAGCGAATCCAGTGAGAAAACTCTTAACGTGAGAAATAAGAAAGATGCTTGATTGCATTTACGGCATTGCTTGATTGTATTCAGGCCGTTGCTTGATTGCAATGTTGCTTGATTGTGCTTTAGTTGTTGCTTGATTATTTTGTTGCTTCATTGCGTTTTAGTTGTTGCTTGATTCAATATCAACCATTGATTTTTTTAGATCTGATGGATATGATTCATTCTTTTTTCTCACAGGGGGATTTTTTTTTTACATGATCCCTCCTCTATATATATATATATAATTAAAGTGAAAATATCTACCAGCAATTCGGAGCTCAAAATAGTATCCATTACAGGCTGAAAGATGAAGAGACTGATTGAGAAACTTTGTTGCCTGTAAAAACAACATTACAAATTATTAGCATATTTCAAGTTATATATATATATATATATATATATATATTATTCAAACATAAATTAATCAAATTAAGAAATCTTACTCTTTTGTTCAACTTCTTCAACATCCTTATAGAATTCAATTTCAAGATCAGTTGGATCCTTATAAAAATTGAAGTCCTCTGCTTTGAGCCAATCATTAGTGCACACTAATGCCTCTACAATTTTTGGGCTCAAATTAGTTCTAAAAGGATCCACAATTCTTTTACTCATGCTAAAGGCAGATTCACTAGCAACAATGGAGCTTGGGATTGCAAATATATCCTTGGCAATCATTGAAAGAATTGGATACCTAGTTTCACTTCCTCTCCACCTCTCTAAAAGATCAAAAGATGGATTTGATCTTTTTCTATATCATCGCACAAGTACTTATCCACTTCATTCGACATCTCTCGAAGTTGTTCTTCTTCATTTTGTGCTTCCACATCATTGAACAACTCATCATATAAACCACCACCGCTTGTTTGATCCTGATGGGTACCCTCTATTTGTGTACCTTGCCTTTCATTGATCAATGTATCATTGACCCCCTTGTATTCGACCCACAAAGTACTCAAATTCTTTTTAGCTTGATCAATGTTGTCTTTAACTTCTTCCAAATTACCACCCAATTTTCTGAAACTAACTTTGATCATTTGCAACTTGTTTCTTGGATCTAAGACATTGCCTATAAGAATCAAAGGATTGATCTTATCCCCAATACTTATCAAATTTATCCTTCATCATAGTTGCAACCCTTTTAAGAGTTGGATCTGAATGATCATTCATCCTTTTCTCAATCTCAATTTGAAGTGAAACCATTGATTGATAAATCAATTGAGATGTGGGAGTTTGTGATGCACTTAACTCTAAAGTGGCATCATAAAACTTCTTCAGAAAATGAACAAATGCTTGTGCATTCTCCCAATCCTGTGCAACTGGAGGCCCTACTTTTGGTACCTTAAGTATCATCCCTTTCTTGAAAATATTTAATAAAAGGCATCCATTCTTCGGTCATCCTCTCAAAAACCCTTCTATATTCAATGCAGCTTCTAACATTTTATAAGTTGCATTCCACCTCATTCCATGGGTACTGTTGATGTACTAGAAAATTTAGCTAGTACATCAAACTCCTTAAATTTGTTCAATCTAGAAGGGGAAGAATGAAGAAAAAAAAATTGCATTCCTAATCAACTTAATTGAAGAGTTAAGCTCTTTCAAGTCATCTTTAACAATTAAGTTGATTATATGGCAAGCACACATCAAATGCAGATATTTTCCATCAAACAACAATGTATTTTCTATCTTCAATCATTTTTTCAAGTAATCAATAGCAGTATCATTCGAAAAAGCATTATCAACTACTATTGAAAAAACTTTTTCTATTCCCCACTCCCTCAAACAAATTTCAATCATTTTACCAATGTCTTCTCCAGCATGGCTAATGATTTTTGAAAAACTAATTATTCTTTTATGCAAATGCCAATCACTATCCAAATAATGAGCAGTAACAACCATGTAGTTTATATTTTGAATGGATGTCCAAGTATCAAATGTTATACTTACCCTATGACTATTGATCATACCTTTTATCTTACTTTTTTATGCAGCAAATAACTCTAAAATCAAACCTGCAACTTTCTTTCGATCAAGAACTCGAAATCTTGGTTGTAGCTCATTAATCATACGAACAAACCCTTTCTCTTCGACAGTCTGAAATGATACTTCACTCGTAATCACATACTCTATGGCCCTTTGCTCGCATCGTTTTTGACTGAAACTATGACCGATCACGTTATTTGCATGCCCCATGATCTCATTAGTCAAAACAGTCTGATTTTTCTCACCATTCTGCTCATAGAGTGGACTTAATTTACACCTTTTAACTAAGTGATTCTTGAGTCCACTAGTACTTCCACTAATTGTAGGGATCTCAACTTTGCAGAATTGCATATTCCAATTTGTTGGATGCTCCCATCACTCATCTTTCTTGTACTCTTTTCACAATACTTCCAATATGGACTCCTTATTTTAGGTGGTAGAGGTGGTTTTTCAGTTGAATCTTCTCTTGCTCGTTTTCTACTAGTACCATCATCAGTTTCATCATGTCTTTCAGAATCAACTGTAATCGGTGTTTCCGATTCAATGTGTGGTAGAGAATGAGAAGATTCTGATTCCATTCCGAAAAAATAAAATAAAATAAAATAAAAATTAATATAAATATATTCATTGCTAATAAAATTGAATTATCCAAAACTCTTATTATAAGAAAGCAACACTTTAATTACAATAAAATCCATAATATTGTCAAGTAGTAGCTCTGTAAAAGCAAAACAATGAATGCACAGAGAAAACAAACATGGAGACATCAACAAACCCGTGGACAGCATTACAAGTAATATGTGAAATCACAAACAAGTTTCTTTAATTTTGTATGACACATATCTAATTTAAGGTGAAGAAAATTTAATGAATTAATTTTGATAAGTGCAGTCCCACCCCAATGGTGTTTTCCCCTAACTAACATATATCTATTTTGGCCTCAAGAAAATGTAAAGCGAAACAGTCCCACCCCAAAAGAGTTTTGAAATCAAGAAGAATAACATGAGATAAAACAAGTAAATAATTAAGAGTTTTTAAATCAAATAAAAAATGAGTAAAATTAAGCAAATAATTAAGAGTTTTCAAATCACCTGAAATTCTAGTGAAAGCACAGCCTCGATGAACTGCAATGAACACGAAAAGACCTTGGAATATGCTGAAGAGTTGATGGTTCGCGACTCTACAGCCGCCAAAGGGAGGAATTTTGCTGAAGCACTGAGAGACTTTGGCTTCAAATATTTGAGTTGAGCGCACTTCGTCTGAGCAGCAATTGGAGTGAGCAACGGCTGAGGTGTTGAGCGGCGGACGGCGGGTGTAAGAAAGGTTGAAAGAATTAAGGTGAATAAAAAAAAACTTGGTGTTGATTTGAGTGGCGCTGGGGGGGGGGGAGAAATGTGGTGAGTGACAATCCTACGTTAGGAATACAAGTTGAGGTTTAAATTTTAATTTTAATTTATTATTTATAAATATAAAAATTAAGAATAAAAAATCAGGTTTGAATTTTAATTTATTATTTAAAAATATAAAATTTTAAAAAATAATATTTATTTTCGGCATGGTATATATCGGTATACCGTCGACATTATAAAAGTTATACTATTACCGTACCAAAAATTTTTGGTACGGTATGATACCATACCGAAAATTACGTTATATCTAAAATTCATTAAATTCGATATTTTTTCGATACGATATACACGGTATTTCGGTATTATTCCCCATCCCTAGTTCTACTCATGACTAAGTTTGTGAACTTGGTACAGTGTATAAATAAGCATTCAATTAGAATTCTCATAACTGGATCATCTCTAGTTTGATTTTTCGCAATCGTGAAGCTTCTAGTTGTTCTCATACCAATTTGGACCCCTTCAATTATCCTTCTGACAATTGAGATTTTTAATTGACTGCTTGGTCAGTTGTAGGGGTGGGACAGTACGGTTTACTGAAATGATTTTGTTGCATTGTATATCATACCTAACTCTACGGTATGAGAAAATTCATACCGTTACCATACCGTAATTATTGGTATACCAAAATTTTGGTATAACATAAATATAATACAGTTACCGTACCGTAATAATGGTATATCGTACCGTACCGAAATTTTACGATATACCTGCAGGGATTTTTACTTATAAAATAAATTGCATAAACCGATTTACCAGATTCGATTATTGGATATCATAAATTAATTGTTATGTCTATGATCAAAACCTAGCATGCTCCTATTGAATGCATAAGAAAATTTGCGGAATACCTAGATGAATTTAATCTCTGAACAGTTGCGCATGGATTTGATGTTTTATCCTTCTTGCGCAATAAGATTCAATCCTGAAAAGATAAGAATTAAATATTTATTTTATTAAGATAAAATCAAAAAAGATGAGGAAGAGAGAGAAAGAAGATCTTCCAAATCTGATCTTCTAATCTATATCTCTTGCTCCGATCCGGATATCTGGTGAAGATTCCCTCTAGATTATGTGCCTATCAGGAAGCAAAATTTTCTTCCTCCTTCTCAGATCCAGTCGACAATCATAGCTCCCAAAGCTCTGGTTTGTTGCTTATCAACTTATAATCTTGTGGTGCATTGAGATCTAAGAACTATGGGGTATTTATAGGAAAATTATGATCCCTATTGGGCTTGAGCTTTTCCATGGGTCTAACCAGGGACTATTATGCAAATAGTTAAGAAGGTCTATCAATTAATTAATTTTCATATTCAACCCAGAATATAATTAATTAATTAATATTGATTCATGCTAGTGTACCTTTTTTAGCTTCTTATGGAATATCATCATCCTATACTCGATATGATTACCTAACCAAGGAACTAGAAGTCATATATGTTAGGATTTTTATTAGAGAAATCCTTCCTTACTTTTTTTGTTGTTTTGGTGGGTCAAAGACTGTAAGTCATCTTAGTCAGTTTTTCAGTTTCTCGAGTTCTAATATGTTATCCTTGTATAGGATTGATTGAGTTGTAATAGAATTTAGGTTGAAGACCGAGCAAAGGAGAATGCTCGAGAACTGACTACTCCCACGCCTTGTCTTGACCAAAATTGAGTTGGAGCACTCAGTTTAAGGTCCATCCATAATGACAATGAGAAGTTAGTATGAGGGCATTCCCAACTGACTAGGAGAAGTCAGCATGAGGGTTTTCCATACTGATAAGGAGAAATTAGTATGCGGGCATTTTCCATACTGACTATGGATTGTCAGTATGAGGGCTAAGTTGTACTAACCTTAGAAAGTCAGTATAAGAGTCTCTACCTTTAAAGCTTGAGCTATTCGAAAGATATTGAAGCTCAGTCAAACTTAGGCATTCCTATATGCCCAAGTCAGTACGAGGTTATCCAAACTGGGATTCCTCGGGCTGAAAAGAAATCTGACATAAAGTTAGTGTATCGTACATTGACGCAGCAGAGTAGAGCAAAAAGGAGACCTAAGGCATGAGCTACGATTGGAAAATAAATCTATGAGTCTAATGTATGTATTTATGAGTCTAATGGATAGAAATTCAAAATGCCAAAGGTTCTCCTCTATATAAAGGTCTGCCCCTCAACCTTAAACGGTTACCAACTTCGAAATCATAAAGTCTTAAAAGACAAAGGGCATTCTAACAGGCCATCTCTCTGCTAAACTCTCTAAATTTCTGTGTTTTCTAACACGAGACTTGAGTCTCCGACTCAAGTTACCCACCGTGCTAACTTCTCCTAGCACAAGTCTGAAGCTTTTAGTTGAAGCTCTTCTTTGGTGAATATATCTTTCTGAGATATATTCATAACAGTCAGTTTCCTAGTCTGGGATTCTGATTCTCACGGGCATATGCCAACCACCTGAGTTCTGGGAAGAACAGTAAACATCCAACCACCGAGAAGAAGGTTGCGGGTGTCGTCCTCACTTCATCCTAAAGATTGAGTATGCAAGGAGTTCCTAGGCGAGTGCCACAGCTGACCGAAGGACGGAGGCGCCAATGGGTTGTGTATAGATCGTAAGGAGGCTTGTATCTACTTAGTGAATTATCTGGACCTTGGGTCTGAAGAGTGGATGTAGGATATTGAGATCTGAACCACTGTAAATCTTGTGTGTTCTTTACTGTTTTATTTACATACTTGCTATGTTTCTCTGTTTCACAAACTAACTTTTGAAACCTTCATTACTTCCAAGTATTGAAGAGTATATACTGTGAAACTGACTTAATTAGAACAGACCAAAGCCTAAGTCTTCTACACACAAAACTGACTATACTCTGTTTTTAATCAAACAAGTGCAACTGTCATTATTTACTTCCGCTGCACATTTAACTTTCCACTGCACATTATTGCACTCTGATTTCGGGACCAACAATACACAAGCTGCTCCCACCCACGATACATGTTGGAGTAGTCTCAATATCTAGCTCGAAAAGTAGTTCGCTAGTAGGTCTGTGAGACTGGGTCGATTGTAGTTCGACGAAAGTGGGTCGAGCCGTGTAGGTCAAGAAACTTGAGGAGCTGATCGAGTTGGATAGATATCAAAAATATATGGTGTGTATCTTGTTTCCTTGTTGGACAAGATTTGTCCATATCAGTATTAGATTTGGATAAGAATAAATCTATTAGAGATAGATTTAGATTTAGATATATTTTACCGTATCTAGGTTTTATATTCCTTATGTATCTAGGAATATCTCCCTATATATACCCATACTTCCCATCAATTGTAATTGTCATACTTTGTATTTTCTTCACCGTAATAATATCATCATTGAGGAGGCCTGAAGAGTGGACGTAGAGCTTATGCTCGAACCACTATAATTCTTTGTGTCGTTTAATTTTCTATTTTGTTATTTGTGTCTTCAATTCGCAACATACATATATACAAGTACATGTAAGACTCTCCACCATGGTATCTCAAAGTGATACACAAATTTGTGTATACCTCTTGAACCTTCATTAGGCTTTAGATTTCATCAAGTCATCGAGATCAATATTGTTTTAATGTCAGATAAAAGAATCGATCTCAATTAGGTCCTATCAATACGTACTAAATATACCAGCACATCTAGTGACCAAGATAAGCCACTAATTACTGCATGTGCTACAGCTTAAACCAACAACCTATTCTAGTGTTGTCTCAGCTGTGATAACCTTTACATCTCGCTAGGTTGAGCGATCCATACGGTCTTCCTTGATCTACTACACATTAATGGTGTTCATGGTTTGGCCGAAACTGGTCAAACCGACCAAATCGGATATATTTGGCCTGTTTGAAATTTAATTTTCAAACTGGCAGTTTAGAAATTTTGAAATCGGTCAAATTTGGTTCGTTACGATTTGGTGGCTCAAACCGCTCTTATTTATATGTATATATATATATATATATATTAATTAATAAATAAAAATTGTAGTTCATTTGGTAAGTTTCTATTTTTTCATATAATTAACACATGTTTAAATTTCTTGGTTAATATAGTCTAGTTTTAGCTTTATTTTTTTTCTATCAAAAATTAATTAATAAGTATTAACATTATATATTATTATTTGATTAACTTTTTAAAAAATAAAACAGATTAAAAAACGTGGATGCGACTCGAGTGAGACTTACTAACACCGAGTCAGTGGCCGACATGGTTGGGACCTGAGTGCCACCGACTGCAATTTGCTCAATTTTCTCAATTTTTTTTAAAAAATAATAAGGTAGTCAAAATTATCATTTCCCACATTGGAACCCTAAATTGGAATACCCACATGGGACCCACCATCAAATTATCATATAATTTTTTTAAAAAAACAAATGGGAGTGACGGACTCGCACCCAATCCCACTCGGGTGGCACCTGGATCGCAACCTGCGAGCCCCACCATGAAAATCTATATATTTAAAAAAAATTATGGGGGCAATCGGGTGGCACCTTCGCCACACAATTTATTTAACTAATACTCCCTCCGTCCCAAGTAAATTGTCCACATTTCCTTTTTCGTCTGTCCCACAATATTAGTCAACTTTCCTAAAATAACAAATTCTCTACACTCATCAATAAAATATTCATCCCACTAACTCCCACTACCACTCACATGCATTGGTTATCGTGTCCGGTCAAACGTGGACAATTTGACCGGGACGGAGGGAGTAATAATATACTGAGTGCCAACTAAAAAAATAAAATAACAAATGAATATTATGTGTGACCTTATTTCCTTTTTTATCAATATTTATTTTCATTTATGCACATTTATCTATTAATTTAATTAAAAATATATTTTAATTAATAGATTTGATATTAATGTCAATAATTTACTTTCAAATCATTTTTTACCAAATTTCAATGTACATTTTGGTACTTTTGACTAATATTGTGAGGAGTGCATAACATAATGAATAACTCTTAAAAGTTCATTGTTGCAACATTAAAAAAAAAAGAAAAAAAAGTATTTATAAAATGTCAATTCAAATTCTAATTATTCCGTCCATGTGGGTTTGGAAACGCGGCCCTGAGTACTATTTGTACAAAGAATTTAAAGCTTCTAATGTTGGAACATATCACTTTCTAAACCATGGAAAAAGACCGATTTAATTTTATAAACATTCAATAACTTAATATATCATCGTAATTTATATAATTTAGCACCATGGTGTTTTCATATCTAAACTTTGTGATTGCTGCATTTTATTAGTTAAAAAAGTTAAACTTTTAAATAAAATAATTTAAGGTATAGATTTTAAATATTTTTTCTAGTCAAAATTGGGACATTGGAAATTCAATATTTGTAGGGGTGGTAATCTCAACTTGACACAACAATCTGACACGAAATAATGGGTTGGGTTAACACATTTCTAATTCATGTCAATTTTGGGTTGAAACTGCGAAACCCAATTAAAATTCAAGTCAAGTTCGGGTTAGTTTCGGATCGACCTGCATAACACGAATAACTCGTGAAAAAAATTAATCAATTTAATATTATATCATATTGTTTTTATTAGCTTGAATTGAACTAAAAGTCTAAAATCTAAATAAACCTTTATGTAAACCTTGCTTTGTTGTTTTTTTACTTGAAATTGTGAATTGTATAAATTTTAAAATTTTAAGTATGTATTGTATTTGTGATTTCGTTTAAAGTCATTTTCATGCTAAAGAGTTCATTTTGATGTTAAACAAATCATGTTTATTACAGTTAAAATTATCACTATAATTAAACATGTCAATTCAAATTGACCGGAAAATAAATAGATTAGGTTATGATTAATTTTTCTGATCCGAAAAAATATATAAGTGAATTGAATTAACGTATAATATATTACTATCATGTCTCAAGCCTCAAAGTTTGCCACATGATGAAATTTGCAGTATGATTCCTAAGTCTTTCTCTTACTATGAATCCGACCTTTTCCATAAGTCGCAATAAATGTATATTAATTATTGTTGTGTACAGTAATTTGCAATATCTTTAAAGATACTTTATTATACTTAGTCTTAGTATAATTAATTATATTTTCCTTAATGATGTGATTAGTTTAATTACTTTATGGGAGGGAGTGCACTTCCTCTCCGGCCAACCTGGTTGCATGTGGCTCCAAGACTTCCACCTCTTTTTTCTAAATAATAATATTATTATTATAATTAAAAATAATTACTATTTGAATTATATCTAGTAATGCAATGATGTGTCATATGATTTAATCAACTGCCCTCCAAATTCAGCTTTCATTATTTCTATATTAATTATCACCGCTGTATATCATGAAATCATTAATTCCGTATTATTTTCATAATTATCCATTAATACTAATTTATGCGTGTGCACAACCATTATTTATTTATTTAGAGAAAGCACAACCGTTATTTGAACTGTCAAACTTGTAGATTTTGTTTTATTGTATAAATCCATATATATACATTCACTAATCTCACCAAACCCTAATGAATTATGGATTATTCACTTCATTTCCTTACCATGGACTTTATGTTTCTTGTAGAGGTATGCAAGCAAAACCTAAAGAAAATATCGAAACAACCAAGTGAATTGGAAAATTTTGATTGATTGGGTGAGGGTGAAATTTGCATCAGAATATAATTGGAGATGATGATTGGTTTTTAGCCTCAAAATTGGCGAAACCGACTGATGTATCGAAATTTAAGTAAATAAATAAATAACCTATCAATAATATTGGTATTTTGGACTTATAATTATTATCTTTCTTTAATCACCGATATAATTGTTTTTTTTTTATATAAAAAAAAAGTTTCAATTATAACCATGCACCGTCAAAATTCGTCCAAATTCGGTCGTTTATTTGGGTGTTGGTTGAGGGGAGGGGATTTTGATCAATTATTCACGCAAGATGAACTTCGATTTGGTCATTTCGAGTGTGCAATTTTTCGGTCAGCTTTCATCCAAACCAATCAAATGCATCACTAGTTTCTTGATGAGAGTAAGAAATTGTTTGAATAAGTATTGTTTTGATCATATATTTAAAGAAGGGAATGAAACATCTTATTGCTTGGCACAAATCTAATGAACTTAGTAGAAAGATTAAGTAATGGTCAACTAATTTTTCTCTGAACACTCATTTAAATTGTGCATCATCATTTATAAAAAGGGAAGGTCTCAGGTTATGCACGCCTAAACGGTTTAGGTGGATTTTATCCATTAACTCAAACCAAATTCATATAATATACTCTAATTGGGGGTTAATAAACCCTATTTGGGATAAGTGTACTCATTTAGGTATGGATAAAAATTGCCTCAACCGTTTAAACGTGCCTAACGCAAGTTTTTGCCTCAGAAAAAAATTTTGATTTTCCTCCGTATTTGAGGAATGTAACCTCTTATGATATATGATTAATTAATTGAGTTATTTTTTCTTTTCATTTTCTGAAAAAAAGAAATGATTTGTTATATATACCACAACGTATATTATAATAATGAAGTGATTTTCAATGAAAATAAATAGCAATAAAAGCTGCATCACAATTTTTTAGGTAATGTTTTCTAGTAGATTAACAAAACATGAAAAGATATCTTATGCATGTCACTTCACATGATTCATTGACTTAAACAGATGCAATCATATAATAATAATAATAATAATAATAATAATAATAATAATAATAATAATAATGCCAATTTATGCCCATCCAATAGTTGAAGTATCTTGCTTGCGCATCATAAATTCAAGCATTTCTGGAATTACTTGAGTGTGGAATTTTAAATAAAATATATTTCCATTAATTTTTTTATTTTTTAATCACGGACATATCAATAATATTCACACTATTCCATCATATATATCGAATATAAATATTAATGGAAGAAGAGATGATTGGAATGTTGGATTGTTTAATTTTGTGACAGTTATAACCGAAAGAAATAATGTTAGATTGTCTATTATTAGCTAATCTAAACTTGTAGGCTCTTTAACTGCTGCCGGCTTTGTGGATTATTTAAATCATTCAACGTTCATAAATGATAGATTATTAGCGATCAAATTTGAATTTTGAAACTGGTTAAGTCCAACAACTTATATTATTGATTTAATGATAATTGTTAGTTACTATTTTACTATTTAGAGCATCCGGGTTAAATACATGTAGCTAGCTAGCTCCATTTTTACGACTTTATTTATCTTTTAAAGAATATGAAATATGTTTTTTTTCAATAACATAACTTTGAATTATTAAGTAATGTTACGTCCATATCATACTATTGTTGAAGACTTCCCAATGAGCATAATTTGGGATGAAGTTAATGCATTATTATTACTATTATCATATTTTTCTTGAAGCTTTGTTACAAAAACTAGTTTTGTAATTTTAGAGAAAAGCAAAAGATATACATGCGTGAGTATAATGAAATAAATAACTTTAGATGTTTTTAAGTTTGATGTACATTAATTAAAGCGCTTTGCCTATGATAATTTGATTATGAATTTGAGGCACCAAGAAACATTTCCTCCGCATCTAAATTATGTACTCAATTTAAAAAAAAGAAATACTTTAGACTGAAAAAGTTGATGACATAAATTTCTGGAAAACATTTTTTGAAAGATGATAATATAATGATTATTTTAATTAATTTTAAGTAGAGGATAGGTAAGGAAAGATCCATTCTAAATTTTTTATTATTGAAGAATCCATTTGGGGCCTCCTTAGAGCTTAAATTAATTTATACTCCTTGATGGGCAAGAAACGCTCACGACTTCTGGGACCTCCACATTCATTTGGGCTTTCGAATGGAATATTTTCTAATATATTTGGATGGAGTTTTATTGAATTCGGATTCTTATTAAGTCGATATGATCATATTTCCTATTGAATTTGTATCGTATTAAATAATCTATAAATTGAATTGTATTTGGATAGGATACAAATATTCATTTACAAAATTATTTTGTTTTAATAGAACAAATAATTTATTATTTTTATGTGGCGCGATTTGATGGACCATATAAATTCAATTTTCCTACCAAAAATTTAAGCCAAATCATATCATGATAAAGGGATCAAACTTTATAATAACACACCCTGTATTTGCTTTCATTAGAGCCTAAATATATGTCAATGTCTTCAAAATTTGTTTTAAAATTTTAAAATCATATTAATTTGAAATTAAAATAAAATAAACAGAAAGCAAATGTGTCCACATGAACCCATCACCCACTCTTTTGCCCTCAACCCTCCCTCACCTTATTATTATTATTATTATTATTATTATTATTATTATTATTGTTGTTGTTGTTGTTGTTGTTGTTGGTCCCGAAATTAGAGTGTGTAATATGCAGCGAAATAAGTTTGTTTTGCACTAATTCTCCGTAGCTGACTGGAACTTAACGAAAGTAAGTTTAGCTCAGATAGAAGTTACGTAAGGATCAGAGTTATACACTTCAATACTTGACTAAGTATTGAAGGTTTCAAAGTGAACTTGATAAACTTGAATACATAAACTTAAAGTAAGCAAGTAAAATGACACATGATATTATAGTGGTTCGGACTTAATATCCTACGTCCACTCTTTCGAACTTAATCGAGAATCCACCAAGTTTCAGATTACAAGCATTCTTACGATCTATGGCCAGCCCGTCGGAAACCTCTATCCTCCGATCTACTGATGTCACTCGCCTAGGAACTCCTTGCAAGCTGGCACTTCTTCAGGTTGAAGTGAGGACGCACCCCGCAACCTTCTTCCTGGATGGTTCCTTGTTCTTCCCAGAACTAAGCTTGGTTGGCAGATGCTTGTAAGAATCAAAGTACCAGAGTAGGATAATGACTGCTATGAATATAACTTTAGGAAAGTTATATTCACCAAGGTATAGCTTTAGCCTCGTGCTTTTAAACAACTAGCACAGAATGATTAACTTGAGTTGGAAACTCAAGTCTCGTGTTAAGTACATGGAATTTCAGAGAGCTTTGAGTAGAAAGATTAACAGAGTGTCGGCTTAGCTTTTCACGTGATTCAGGTGTGTTCTTCATTTGAAATGTCGAACTATTTATCGGCAACCTTAGTCCACACTTTGAATTTTGTCTGTTAGACATAGAATTGAAGTCGTTAGAGACGTAGATACCATCCAATCACAACCATTCTTCATAGGTCTGCTCTATTCTGAAAAGTTGTCCTTTCATTGTACTTCCTACCTGTTCTTGTCAGACTAAGCTTCAGTCCGAGGAATCCAAGTATGAGACATCCTTGTACTGACTTTTACTTAACATTTATTTGCTTTTAAGTCTGACTTCGATTTGCCTTGTGTTCCTCGTGCTCTTGAAGTAAAGGCCTCCATACTGACATTCCAAAGTAAGTATGAACAATTCTTATACCGACTTCCCAAAGTCAGTATGGTAACCTCTATACTGACTTCCTAAGGTCAGTATAGGCCTTAGCCATACTTAAGTGAAACTAAGTTTTAGTATCCAAAACTTAGTTTCAGCCTTACTGAGTTTCAAGCACGAACACTTTCTTCTTTAGATTTCGAACGACTTCTTCGCTCGATCTTCAACACCTAAGTTCTATTACAACTCGAAAAATCCTATACAAGGATTATATTACAGAATTCTAGAAACTTAGTGCTAAAGTAAGTTTTGACATATCAAAACATCAAATTAAGGATGAAAGTAAAACTTAGTTCCTAACAATTTCCCCCTTTTTGATATTGTCAAAACTACTTACTGAAGTCAGAAAGAAAGAGGAAGCATGGTGTACTGAGTTTACAAGGATACTACTCAGTACACGTGTCCTCAGTTCTGACCTACTCTATTTGATCTTCCCCCTGAATAGGAGAGATATTTCTCGAATAATACAAATAGAGTGAAAAGTAAGTATGCTACTCACACTTAGGAAAAGTAAGTTCAGCCAGTTTAAAAACTTAGAGGGAAGGGAGAGAGAGAGAGAGAGATAGACAATGAGTGATTGTCTAAAGGTCAGTTTTAGAACTTTCATTAATGAATGAGAAAGTACAAGTACAATGAAAGCACAAAAACTGAACTTACAAAAAAAACTAAGTATAACAGACTCAGTACCAGAAGAACCACGGAGGAGGAGGATGAGGATGATTTTGATCCAGATAATTTAGAGACAAGTTCTACCAGCATATTGTACTGCTCGTGCCTACTCTTCTCTTCGACCTCTTCTCTCTGCCTCTTCTCTTCCTTTTTTTTTTGTCTCTGCTATTCCACATTTGTGACAATATCAACAAAGGGTCGAGACAGTAGACTTGATTGTTGATATGGGTGCAGAAGTTTTGGCCTCTTTTTGGTCGAATCTGGCCTTGAGCTCATCTATCTGGTTCTGGAGGACGGCCTGCATGTGAGTCATCATGGCAGTAGGCACAACATCAGAAAATAGTTAAATAGTACACTCAGTCACAACAGACACCACAACCAAAAGCCTGGTTCGCTCCTCCTCTAGCCTGGCGAGCTCTTCTTCAGCCTTTGATTGCAGTATTTTTATCAAGTAAAAATTATCGAACACGAAGACTCAATTCGCCCGTTGTTTAAGTAAAAGTATGATTCTTAAACCTAATATCTAGATGTGATAAAATGACTTGGAATAACGATTATTACTAACTTTCATGCATTAATAAGTAAATAACAATGTAATTAAATTATTCTTCTTAAGAAAAAAAACCAGGTAGAGACAGTTGAGGGACTTCGGATGGATGGGGATAAGTATAGGATATGTTTGGATTTATTACTCTTCTTTACCGATTCGATAATTGGATAGGATCAGTTCAACGAATATAGTCAAGCCCTTAGTACTGGTGCTATAACCGTGGATTAATCTAAATTTCAACCTAAGTCTAGGTTTATTAATTCAAATCAACTCCCAAAGTTCATGAACCCTTTGACCTAGATATTGATTCACCCATTTCTAAGTAAATTAACACCTAACTATTATTGCAATCCCCTCTAATGCAAAAACCTATTGAGTTAATTCATAGAGGCATTCTTTCCAACACATGGTGATCAAACATGAAAGGAACACAAATTAATCCACAATAATAATCAAATCCATGAAATTCAAATAACATAAATCCAAACAATATCCAAAACAATCCCCATCACATCCTAATCCTCAACAATGAGTTTAGCTACTCATAATTTCAACACGAATTTCCACAATTCCAAAGAAAGACATGATAGAGGAAGAGAAGAGAAAAGCTTAGTGAAATAATGATGATTCTTCAACTTCCAGCTTCAATCCTTGCATCCACCTTCAATATCAGACCTTGGGAAGTGTTTTTCTCTCAGAAATCGTGCATATACTCTCCTTAGGGTTTCCAAAATTCGAACCCCCTCAATGTAGCTTTCGTCTGCCTTTTATAGGCTTCAATCGCGCGGCCCAGTCACGTCCATCCCGAACGGGATGGACCAAGGCAAAATGGACATCCCGAACGGGATGGATCGGGGGTCCGGACCCGTAGGTCCGACCCGGTTCCGAACGGGAGCATATCATCCCGTTCGGAATTCGCCTCAAATTTCCTCCAAATTCACGCCAAATTGACGTATCCCGAACGGGAGGTTCGGTCCCGAGTGGTGGTTGCGAGAGACGCTACCGAGCGGGAGCGTGCGGTTCCGAGAGGCGATCCCGTTCGGGACCGAAGCGTCCGGAACGGTATTTGCTTCGGCGTTTTCCATCCTTGGCTCTTTTCTTCGACTTTTTGGTCCGGAACGGAATCCAACCCTCCGGAACGGAATTTGCCACGGCCCAAGCTTCCTTTGTAGCTCCAAAATTGCATTTTTTCATCTTTTTCCACATCCTGTACACATAAAACAACTCCCGAGCACCAAGTGAAGGAAAATCAAGAAAAGAAGAGATATGTGTGTGATTTGTGCATCAAATTCTCATAATTCCTTCCATTCTCATCCCAAAAAGCATGCAAATTACACACAGATCAGCCTTCCCCCTTATTTCAGCTTCCTTTTACTATCTGATAAGCTCCTCTTCTTCTTTCCGCTTCTATTCAGCCTCCTTATGTTGTCTCTCGAGCTCCTCTTCTTCTCCGTGCTTAAGGTCAGCCTCCTGCTGCTGCATAAGCTCCTCAGCTTAACGAGCCTTAATCGTGCTTCTGATAAGCTCCCAGGCCCACATTAGATTAGCAGTTCTGACTAGACTGGTGCAATTTGATTTTTATGACATTAATCAACTCGGCTGCTCGCTCTGCAGTGGATGACAAGGTAAGTGCAGCGGATAGAACAAGAGCTTGCTCCAAGTGATGGGTTTTGTATACTGAAAGCATTTATTACAATCAGTATACAACGGTTTATTTCTCCTATTTGTTAACAATCGTACATGTATGAACAATGGTATCCTCTTGTCTCATCGATAGGGACGATCATACGGCGTGTTGTAGATCGCAGAAGACAGTATGATCACTTGACCTAGTGAGACATAAACCTGATCACAGCCGAGACAGCGTATGAGGATACGTCTGTCCGGATGGTTGCGGCATTGTCGGAATAAGTAGTCTGTCTTGGTTACTTGACATGCTGGTATGCAGAGGTGGCATATTGATGGACCGCAGTGAGATGTATTCGTCTGTCTGACATCAGCGAATACAAGATCTCGTTATATTGATTGAGTCCAAACCCTAACAAAGGTTCAGGGGTTTGCACGGGTTGACTGTTGCTTTGACTTGCCATGGTGGAGAGCCTGAGTAACGTGCTCGTATATCCGCATCTTGGGTAACAGCAGTTCGTGTAGTACCGCCTGAGACTGAACTTAGGTAACCATATTCGAGTAATAGGATGGGGACATTCCCTGAGGAGCTCAATAACATTCATCGTGCCAAAGTCCTGCAGGCTGATTAAGTTCAGGCACGAGTGATAAGGTTTGAGTGGTACTACTCAGGAATTATAAGATATTAATTAATTGTAGTTAGAGCTTGTCAGAGGCTCCGATTAATTAATGGATGTCCGGTAACCTTAAATATGGGGATTCTCAATTAATGCAGCCCGTTCTCATAACGTGGTAATAAAGGGGTAGGCCAGTATTAATTCTGTGGTGAAAAAGAATTAATATTAATTAATTAAATATGTCCT
Source organism: Plectranthus barbatus (assembly GCA_026898455.1). Taxonomy (NCBI): domain Eukaryota; kingdom Viridiplantae; phylum Streptophyta; class Magnoliopsida; order Lamiales; family Lamiaceae; genus Plectranthus; species Plectranthus barbatus. The sequence goes on from JAPKLW010000737.1 coordinate 309,865, forward strand.
GGGTTGTGGACATGGGAATTAATTAATTTATAGGCCTACTTTATTATTTGCATTAGGTCCCAGGTCTGGCCCAACAAGTGTGCTGAATTGAGCCCAGGAGCCCATCAGGGTTTACAACCCTAGGTCTATAAATAGACAGCTCTTTCTCATAAGTTGTAACACAGTTGAAACACAAACCCTAGAGAGAGAGAGGTGGGCGCCGTTTTTGAGAAGAGAAAGGAGGAGAATTTTCGAATTCTGGTCCTGCTCAAGCCACAGATCTACAGAGTCCTCACCAGTAGTAGATCTGAACAGCACCAGGACACAGATCTGAAGATCTAATCTGAAGAACAGATTCCTCTTTCCCTCTCCCTTTTGTTTTCGATTTTCTCTAAGAAATTAGGTCACTAATTTCTGTTTCCGCTGATTAAATCGGATCGCGTGGTTGAATTGGATTTTGGAATTCAAACGCGAAAGATCGGTTCAGACTCGACGGAGTTACGGTAAACCCTAAATCCACAATTATTTATATTAAATTCATAGGAGCATGCTAGGGGTTTGAGAATTTAATTATGGGCAATATCCATAGATCGATCCGGTTCAGTTTGGTTTTGGTGATTCGGTTCACGGAAAAACCCTACACCAAGTCTTTATGCTTGTCCTCAGCAGCTTGCAGCTCCACCCTAGCATTCTCTAGCTCCACCTTGGTCTTCTCAAGCTCAGCCTTGGTCCTCCGGTGCTGCTCAGTTAGTTTCTCCACCTTATTCCTCCTAGCAGCAATAATTTGGAGATAGACCTCCGGAGTTGGCTCTTGAGCTTGTACCTCCTCTGGGTCAGCATGGAGAGGAGATTTTGAAGAGATTAGGATAGCTGAGATAGGGGCTTCAAGTACGAATACATAATCGGAGGGGGGTAACCTGTGAGCATCTAGAGTGACAATGAGCTCACCATAAGTTTCTGCTCTGGTAGCTCTGATGGCCAGCAACCTCATCCTTACTTCGCCCTCCTCATTCATTTGCCTAGTCTCTGCTTGGGGACTCCATTTTTTCCCACACTTCTTCCGACCTCCAATAGGTTAAGCATAACCTAGCTTGCATAATGGGTATGTCTTTATTGTTGAGCTCATGCACAGCTAGATCAAACCTCCTCCACCTTCGAAACTCCTGCCTTAGTATCCTGCTGGCCTCTGTATTCTCTGTCAGCAAGTCAGGATATAGCAAGTTAATCTCCTCAGTGACCTTCCTCTTTATTCTCTGAGAAATTTTAGCCGCCCAGGGGATAAGCTTGGCATCCCCTACTTCAGTTCTGTGAATTGGTGGACACCATCTTCTTATTAGCTCTGTAGAAGATTCAGGATGTAGTACCCCACTCAATGGCACTTTGTATTCTAGAAGCTAACAGGGCTGATAAGCGTGGTCCTTGACCCTCTCATCCCAGGGATGCAGCCTCCAAACTCCATGCATATTGATCGCGTGTTTTTCAACACGCTATAGCTGCAAGTGTACAGATCACTGCAGTGGGCAAGTAATAAATTATCGAATCTCAAGGATTGCAGGATAGAAGTATAATCAAGCACTAAAGCATGAATATCGTACTACTATCTAGACGATTCGGTAGAAGAGTTTGATTTATTTAAAGTAGGCAGTTTGAAAAGTAATTATTTAAAAGACAATTAAAAAGATCGAGTGAAGAAAATATGAGAAACTAGGATTCTAGGGTAATCAACTTTGAAGAACAATCAAACAATCATTTATATAATTCGATTCCAATTTAATTTCCAAAAACGTGAGTTAATCTCAATTATGTTATCAGGTGATCCTCTCGGACTCTAAACCATAACTTGGAAATAAAGACCTAGTGACTCCTCTCGGATGAGCAAGAGGACTTTTACTCTTGATAAAATCTTAGATTTTAAAACCCTTTAACAGTTCAAATTCCTCTCGGACAATCGACCTATTAAATTTAATTACTCTGCATCTTAATCAATAATCTAGACCTCTCGGTTCAAAAATTACCAATTTAAATTACAATCAATGGCCAATATCTTGTAATTAAAGAAAACCCCAGCCATAATTAAAACATCAATGAAAAAGGAAAATCAAATTATATAAACGATGGAATGAATGTCAACAAGTCTCAAACCCTAGAATCCAAAAAGGAGCTTAGCCAATTGTTGTGGGAATTTTTGCGTGGAATTGGAGCCCAAGAACAATTTAATCAATGATATAGAAAAACAATATGAATTATAGTAGGTAGGCGGAAATTCTATTATTGATTATTGAAATGAGTACAAAAATGTGGAAATAGAAGAACCGAACAGGAAATGAAATAAACAAGGTGAGTCGTGTTATTTCGAACTATGATTTGCTTCAATTCTCCCTTTTTCATCGTCCCCAGATTGTATTCTTCCAGAAATATATATAGCCATCTTTGGAATAACGCCTCCTATCAGAACTCCGTGATTTCCGCCGAACTTTAATGCTGATTTATCCGTTTCACGATCAAAAAATCCGTTCTTCCCTATTAAACACGCCTTAAATATCGAGCCATAAATTTGAATCTTCACAGCTCGAAGTCATAACATTCGACCCGTATTGTCGACCTATCATAATGGGCCACATTCTAAACTTAAGCCCAAAACATCAAATAGACCGCTTTTTGTTAATGGGCCGCTCTCGGGCTTCAAAATATCGACCTCAACACCAATCATGCTAAGTTCTAAGAAAATAGAGAAATAAAGAGTCATAGAAACAAATATCATGAAAATAAAAAACCCGTGATCTTCAATCTTCGATTTCTGGCGTGCTCTTCAAGTTTTCTCTATTGTCCTGCGTGTTTCCTATTTATACTTGGGGATCTTCAAATCTAGAAAATATATGATTTTGGGCCAAAACTCGTCAGAATTACCCGTTCGGCGACCCATAAAATGGGATCGACGATCGCTGAGTTTGTAAGTGGGTCGCCGAAGTTACGCCGAAGAAAATTCCATGAAATTACAAAATCGGCGACCCGGTGACAAAATCGGCGATCGCCGAAAATGAAATCGGGTCGCCAAATTTGTGCCGTATTCAATTGGCTGAAAATACAAATTTGGCGACCCGGTTGCAAAAACGGCGATCGCCGAAAATGCAATTTGGTCAACGAAAATGCTTCGAACAGGATTTCTGCCTTTTCTTCGGTCTCTTCTCACTTCTTCACTTTCCCGATGCAAGTTAGCACCGATTGGCCCTATGATATTTGGTCAAATCTTTTAAACGACTCAACTGTGCGTGAAATCTGCATAAACAACCACAAACTAACCCAAACGTAATAATCTTTTAAAGATCATAAGTAACATATAAATTCCTCATAAATGGTTTAGTTTGCAGTCAAAAGTGATCAGATTCACATCAGTAAAATGCACAAAATGAGTGTTTATCAACCCCCCAAACTTAAACTATTGTTCGTCCTCGAACAATGAAGAGAACTTAAATAGAAAAGAGTAAACACGAGGAGTGCATTGACTGATCAAAAATTGTTTCAGACACAAAATGAGGTTGTGATTCTCACAAAAACACTGCAACAATCATAAACTTAGTGCAAACAATCACAGTTTTAATCTTGGCCACTAGAAATCTGCTCCTCACAAGATAAAGAGTAGTGTATCACTCAACTTTTTCGCTCAAGTTGGCTAGTGTGTACTCTCAATTGTCAACTGTATAACTTCCCTACCATAGGCTTGCTCATTGTCTAAACTCTCCACTGACCTCCGAGAATGCTAGAATAAAGATAAGAAAGGTCTTTGGTACAGGTTCTAATGTAGGCACATTGGTGAGGGGTATGGAATATTTTGGCTAAGTGACTGAGCATATTCATCCTTATAACTTCATTCACCCAACTAATTCCTAATCACATACCTCTTCATTCATTGTTTGACTTAAACATTATACAATACTTGAACAACTGATTACGCATCCTATAAACACACATCATTAGGATTCTGACTCAACAATAATAACACTATACACCCCTTGTGTATTTCATGAACTCAACAATAAATTGTGCACGCTGTGTGCTTTCATTATTTCAACAAACACATGACTCTTTTTATATATATATATATATATATGAATCCAAAACAACTCCATTGTCCCATCCCAAGGTTTTTGGGCAATTCAATATCACACGACTCTTCAATCTCACCCCATCCCAAGGTTTTTGGGCAATTCATTTTCACACAACTCTTCAATATCACCACCTATCATCAATAGATACCCTTACAATTCCATCCACACCTCCTATCATCCGGGTTAAGAAAGAAAGGTATTCAAGCTCAACTGGGCTAACAAAGGAGTATGTATTAGGTTAGTGTTTGGGTTTAACATGGCTATAAAGCGATGGCCTAAAATCATTTCTAAATTCTTGGCCTCCCCTATTGCAGTTTTAAGAAAGAAACCCGAGCAAGTTCTAGAGGTACATCATACAGTGACTCACTCCGAAACAAAACAACACAGGCTCAAAAATTCTCACATGGCTATGAGCATATTCCAAAGGCCAAAATCAATTCCACAACCATCGGCACTTCATAAAATCATATGCAAGTAATGAGCGTAAGTTTCACCAGAAGGAAAAATTTGTCATCATGAACTAGATCAGTAATGCAGATAAATCACCACCAAGTACCACCTTTATCCAAGACAAATATCAATATGACTATAGATTCCCAATCCAGACTCAATAACAATTAACAATAACAGGAATTAAACTTGATAAAAAAAATGGTATGAATTAGTACAAGTTACTGGTTCCAACTTAGATAAATAGGTTCGAATACAGTAAAATACAGATAAGAGCAGAGTGAGCAGTAAAAGAACAGGAGGTAAAGAGTAGAAAAGACACACACATCGACCGATCACATCCCCCCAAACTTATTCAATACACAGGATAGAATAAGTTTGTGGGAAAAAGATCACGGAGATGTGTGGAAACCTCACTGTGGTGGGGGCTAATACTGTGGGAAACGGGCCATGAACTGTCGCATCTGATCCTCCGCCTCTTCCTGGCGTCGCCATTGTTCCCGCTCCAACTCAAAGTGGCGCTGTTGCGCCGGCCACTGCTCCTGCTCTCGGTCGAAATGGCGCTGCTGCGCAGACCACTATGCTCTCTGCTCATCCTCGAAGGATCTGCGCTCAGTGGAGTATGTGGCCTGAGCTGCTGCTAAACCCTGCAACTGGGCGTGCCAGTCGTTCCACTGACGCTCCAAATTTTCCAGCCGCTGCTCGAATGCCACACGATGTGTGCGATGCTCGTAAAAGGTAGAGGCATCCCCCCTCGGGGTCTCATGGAATGTGCCCCCCTCGGGGTCTCATGGAATGTGCCGCCTTGATGCATGCTTCCCGTCAGTAAGAAGCGCGGCTGCTCGTCGTCATCTCCCTGATCATGGTCATGACCGCCGGTGTCCTCTTCATCCTCTCTATCCTCTCCACCCTCATCATCGTCCACTCCCCCAAGAGACTGTCTCGCCATAGCATCTGCGGCAGACTGAACCGCCTTGGCATGTGCTAAAGTATCCAACTTCCAATTCTGGCGGTATCTGCGAAGCCCTACATTAGTGAGCTCGGGATTAGGCAGTGGGAAGAGTAGCGGTGAGCGCTGATAGAAGAGATAAGGTGGGTGACTGGTCTGAAGGAACCGAAGAGCAACCAGTTTTTTCATTGTGAGCTTTGTAACTGATTCAACGTGGTGCTCCCCAAGGTCAATCCTCATGGAAAGAATGAGGTGGGTCCACAACCCACCGATGCAAATTGAGCCCCGACTAGCACAAGATGCTCGACTGGACTGCAGTAGAAAGAGCTGGGCGAAGTTAAGATGCTGCTCATGAAGCATGCAATAGATCGCCATAAGCTCGACGTCCGTCATCGAGCTATTGTCCTTCTTGGCAAAAAGTGTGTGCGCCAGAATCCGCTGGATTATCTGGAAGACAGGGTTCCGGATCATTGAAGCTTTGCACTTGCCGGATTCCCAAGCTGGGCTGCCCTCGGCGCAAATGGTGCGCCAGAAAACTTTGGGATCGAATCCCCTCGGCTTGGTGTACACGCCAATGTCTGGGACCCCGAAGGCTCTTTTAATCTCCTTCGTAGTTAGAGTGCAATCTTCATTAAGGGCCCGGAAGATGGCTCCTATTGGTGTGTTCCGGCCGGTACTGGAGAGCTCGAAGGTGGTGAGGATCTCCAGTGTGAAATGCCAGTAAGTGGGATCCTCAAGTTCCAGAAGGGGGGTCCATCCAATGTTGGAGAGGAGCTCCTTGACATTGTCGTAGAGTCCCAGTGTCCGGAGAGTGTCGACATCCGGGTATTGAGTCGCCTCAACCCCTTTTTCAACCAAGGCCATGAATTTGTGATGGAGGTCTAAACCTTGGATAACAATTCCATAGCTCTCCGGCCTTGTGGAAGGAACGCGGCGTCGAGGTGCCATTTCAAATCTGCTAGATAAAAAGAGCATAACTCAGAACCAATAACACGAAAAGGAGAAGCATGCAATTAAACTAAACGTACAACAACTCTGAACTCCAAATACCACGTAGACATGTATACTCAGTCATACCACAATCTCATATCCATCAACATTCCACATTCGCAAGTATATCCCCCAAACTCAATCAACTATACAAGTAATTTGAGTGATTCAAAATTCAATCCTATTTCCAGAAAATCAAAGTCCTAGGCTAGTAAATTTCAAAATTGCCTACACCAGATCCCAAATCAATGCATGAACCCTAGAATTTGCTAAACAATTATTCCAATACCATACATATGCTTAAACATGATACTTAACTCAAAGTACTAGATAAAAACAAAAATTTAAGCAAATAAACCACAATGCAACCTACATTATCAACGAAACGATGAAACATGTGTACGAAATTGAAATAGACATGAAAATGAAGAAGATTACCTTGAATTTGAAGTGAAATTTGAAGAACAAATCTAAACCCTAGAATTTGGGAATTTGGTGTTTTTACGAAATTTGGAAAAGTAATCGGATGGGAATCGTCTATTTGGGATGGGTAGGCCGCATGTTGAACGATTCGCGAAATAAACGGGTGTGGAAGTTGAATTTGGGTTGGAGATTTTCGTGGGTTTGATAGTTTTTTGAGAGAGAGAGAATTGTGAGGGAAAGAGGGGGTTTTCGAACTTAAAACCCGTCAGTTTTACAATTTCGGTGAAAAATACAAATTCAGTGACCCGTTTACACTTTTGGCGATCGCCAAAAATGTAAATGGGTCGTCGATTTTGTACTGAAGCAAAAATAAATTTTTTCAATTTTGGCGACCAAACCAACGAAATCGGCGATCGCTGAAATCATTTTCGGGTCGCCGATTTTGCTTCGAACTGGAAAAATTTTTGACGACGAACTTGGCGACCCAGGTTTCACGATCATCGATCGCCGAAAGTGTAAATGGGTCATCATTTTCATTTTTTCTGGCAATTCCTCGCGTTTCGAACTCCTCACCTGCACCCATTAACTCAACAACCAATCGTGAACGCACAATGTGGAAGAAAAATGGAATAAGGAGATGCCAAGATGTGTAAAACAATGCAATAAACTCAATTACAGGTTGGGTTGCCTCCCAACAAGCGCTTTATTTAACGTCTGTAGCTAGACGCAGCAACATACATCCTATGGGTCGGCTAGGTGAAGTTCACAGACGAACGACACAGACTCATACTGAACATACGTTTTGACTCGGTTACCATTGACAGTGAAGTGTGTGCTATCAGAACCTAGCAACTCTACAGTGCCATTAGAATTCACTTTATGAATCACATATGGACCAGTCCATTTAGATTTAAGTTTTCCAGGAAACAAATGGAGACGGGAATTAAATAGAAGTACCTGATCCCCCGGCGTGAAGTTACGGGGGCGAATGCACTGATCGTGAAATCTCTTGGCGCGCTCCTTGTACAGCCTCGAACTCTCGTATGCTTCAGTCCGAAATTCTTCAAGCTCAGTCAATTGTATACGTCTCTGCTCAGTTGCAGTCTTCAGATCCCAGTTAATTTTCTTGACTGCCCAGTATGCTCTATGTTCCAGCTCAACTGGAAGGTGGCATGATTTTCCAAATGCCAACTGATATGGTGACATACCACTCGGAGTCTTGAATGCAGTTCTGTATGCCCATAGAGCGTCGTCCAAGCGAGTGGCCCAATCCTTCCTAGAAACGACAGATTTTTCTAGAATTTGCTTGATTTCTCTGTTAACCAACTCTGCTTGTCCATTGGCTTGGGGGTGATATGGAGAAGTGATTTTATGACGCACTCCATATTTTGCTAACAAACTCCCCAGCCACTTGTTTTTGAAGTGTGACCCTCCATCACTCAATAGTGCTCGAGGTGCTCCAAACCGAGTCAGAATGTTCTTTTGTAAGAACTTGAGCACCACCTTAGAATCATTTGTGGCAGTTGGGATGGCTTCAACCCACCGGGTCACATAGTCCACAGCCAGTAAGATGTATTGATATCCATGAGACTTAGGGAATGGTCCCATGAAATCAATGCCCCATACATCGAAAGGCTCAATCTCCAGCATGTACTTCTGGGGCATCTCGTCCTTCTTTGAGATATTCCCCATCCTTTGGCATCTGTCGCATCCAGCCACGAACTTCTGACAGTCGCGGTAAATAGTAGGCCAATAAAACCCGCTGGTGAGGATTTTTATGGCTGTTCTATTCGCCGCGCAGTGGCCTCCATATAGGGACAAATGGCAGTCCCCCATTATCTGCTCACGCTCTTGCATCCCGATGCACCGCCTAATTACCATATCAGCACAGCGGCGGTAGAGAAATGGCTCATCCCAATAGTAGAACTTGCAGTCATGCAAGAACTTTCTCTTCTGGTGTGAGGACAGATCAGGTGGTAGAACACCTGCAACCAAATAATTTACCAGATCCATATACCATGGATCTACTTCCTCCACAACTAGAAGCTGCTCATCTGGAAACACTTCAGTAATTTTTATCCGGGGATCATCTCCTTCTACCGGATTTTCCAGCTTTGACAAGTGGTCTGCTACCACATTCTCACAACCTCTCCGGTCCTTGATTTCCATGTCAAATTCCTGCAGTAACAGGATCCACCGGATTAGTCTTGGCTTTGCCTCCTTCTTTGCAAACAGATAGCGGATCGCAGCATGATCCGTGTAAACCACCGTCTTTGCCCCAACCAAATATGCCTGAAACTTGTCAAAGGCGAAGACCACTGCTAGAAGCTCTTTCTCAGTGGTAGTGTAATTGACCTGGGCTTCATCCAGTGTCTTGCTGGCGTAGTGAATGACTCTGAAAATCTTGTTCCTTGTCTGACCCAGGGCAGCCCCAACTGCAGTATCGCTGGCGTTGCACATCAGGACGAAGGGTTCTGACCAGTCTGGTGAGATAAGTACTGGAGCGGTTGTGAGGGCCAACTTCAACTTCTCAAAGGCCTGCAAACAGTGTTCATCAAAAATGAATTTTGCATCCTTCATAAGTAGAGAATTCAGAGGTTTAGAGATTTTAGAAAACTCCCTTATAAACCTCCGGTAGAAGCCTGCATGACCCAAAAAGCTCCTCACCGACTTCTCATTGGTGGGGGGTGGCAGCTTTGAGATCGCCACAATCTTGGCACGATCTACCTCTAAACCTGCAGCAGAGACTTTGTGACCGATGACAATGCCCTCTCGCACCATAAAATAACATTTTTCCCAATTTAAAACCAGGTTAGTCTCTTGACAGCACTGCAGAACAGTAATCAGGTTTTCTAAACAGTTATCAAATGAATGACCAAACACAGAAAAATCATCCATGAAGACTTCCGTAATGTTTTCTACGAGTCCACTGAAAATAGACATCATGCATCTTTGAAATGTAGCAGGAGCATTACATAAACCAAAAGACATGCGTCTATAAGCAAATATACCATACGGACATGTAAAGGCAGACTTATGCTGGTCTTCAGGGGTTATCGCTATTTGGTTATAACCAGAATAACCATCTAAGAAACAATAAAATTCATACCCCGCTAACCTATCCAGCATCTGATCAATAAAGGGTAAGGGAAAGTGGTCCTTTTGTAGCACTGTTAAGTGCTCTGTAGTCGATGCACATCCTCCAACCTGTGACAGGCCTGTGAGCGATCTCCTGGCCACTTTCGTCCTTAATGACAGTCGTTCCCCCCTTTTTGGCCACCACTTGGTTGGGGCTCACCCATTCACTGTCTGAAATGGCATAGATCATGCCAGCGTCCAGAAGCTTCATCACCTCCTTCCGCACCACTTCCTGCATAATTGGATTTAGCCTTCGTTGCGGTTGCACCTTGGGCTTATATCCATCCTCAAGTAAGATCCTGTGCATATAGATAGAAGGGCTAATACCCTTGATGTCAGATAACGACCACCCAATAGCAAATTGGTGGTCTCTCAATACCCTCAGCAGTCTATCTAATTGACTAGTGGAAAGGGTAGCAGATACAATTACCGGAAATGTGTCGTTTTCACCCAAAAATGCATACCTCAAGTGGTCCGGTAGAGGCTTCAACTCCAGCACTGGTGGTTCTTTCTTCTCATCCGGTTTTATCACCTTCTTGCGAGCCTCCTCTTCTTCCTCCTCGCTCCTTAGCTTCAAAAAGTGAGCGCTTTCCACCTTGCTCTTTATACCTACATCATCTAATGCTAGAACAGACTCTAGCAGCTCATCACAGACATCATAAAGCTCATCACAAGAATAAACAGAATTTTGTACCCCATGATCTAAAGAATTAGTAAAGATGATAGATGAATCACAAGGATACAAAACCTGAACCGTATCGCACTCCTCAAAGCAGTCATCTGAGTCGTGGCGCCCAATGGCCTTGTAGATGGAGAAAGTGATCTTTTCGTCGTTTACTCTCAACGTGAGCTCTCCTTTCTTGATATCAATGAGGGCATCAGCAGTGTTGAGGAAAGGCCTCCCAAGGATGAGCGGAATATTTCGGTCCTCTGCCATGTCTAGGACCACAAAATCAGCTGGGAAAATAAATTCCCCGACCTTCACTAGCACATTCTCTACTACCCCTTTAGGGTAGTTCACCGACTTGTCAGCCATCTGAAGTCTGGTGGTGGTCGGTTTGATGTCCCCGATCCTTAGCCTTTTGAAAATAGAGAGGGGCATCAGATTGATGCTGGCCCCTGAACTGCATAGCACCTTCTCAAAGGTCTGCCCCCCAATCACGCAGGTGATAGAAAAACAGCCAGGATCAGCCCTTTTTACCGGCATTTTTTTTTGAATAATGGCGCTGCATTCTTCAAATAAATTAACAGTCTCGAATGCTCCAAAGGGCTTCCTCTGGGTAACCATATCCTTCAGAAATTTCATGTACCCAGGAATTTCCTGTACAACTTCAATCAGAGGGAGATTGATGTGGATCTTCTTCATATGCTCCAGAAATCTCTTGTATCTCTCCTCCTTTTGCTTTTTGACAAATCGTTGCGGGTAGGGAACAGCGACGGGACCAGCTGGTTTGGGACTGTCTTCAGGACAAGTTCCCTTGCTCTTCCGAGTCTGTTCTTCTTCAGGAAGAACAGGAGCAGGCTGTGCAACTTCAGGTTGCACGGGTGACGTGTCGACAGGCATAGATGGGCCCTCATATCCCTTCCCACTGCGAGTAGTGATGGCGTTGCAGTGATCCTTGGGATTTACAATAGTGTTACTGGGAAATTGTCCAGGAGTATGCTGATTTCCCAGAATATTGGCAATCTGAGATATCTGAGTGTCCATATGCTTCCCCATCTCCCCCATACCAGTCTGTAGCTGAGAAATTTCTCCCTCCATTTTTGTGTTCTTGGTATTGGAGGCTGAGATGAACTGGGTCAGGAGCTCTCTCATACTCGGCTCCTTGGGTTCATTTGTCACCCCTTGATTTGCAGCAAACCCAGGCGGAGGCTGCAAGGCGTTGTTCGGATTCCCATAGGAGAAATTTGGGTGGTTCCGGTTGTTAGGATGATAAGTCATGTTCCCCGTCAGATATCCTCTGTTATTGTTGAAATTCCTCTAGTTCACATAATTGATGTCCTCCATCTGCATCTCGATTCCCTGCTCATATCCCTGCTGAGGCGGATTATTCTCAAGCTTGGCGAGGCGAATCTCCAAAGACTTCGTAGAAGCAGCTACCTCCTGTCTCATCAATTTTATTTCAGCAGCTAGGTCCCCAGTATCATCGACTGCTGCTATCATCCTGCGCTCCTTTCTGTCTGCTGGCCAATTAAATTCACTCTTCGCCATTGTTTCCAGCAGTTGTAATGGATCCTCCAGCTGAAGCTCTGACATGCTTCTGAGTCTCCTCATCAAGCCCCGCATAGAAATAGCAGACTTGTTGTTTTTCAGTGTATCCATGGCATGGGCAGGAGCGAAGTAACTCCTTGAAACGTTCACATGCCTCATAAAGAGTTTCCCCCGAGAACTGTCTGAACTGGCCTATCTGCATCTGTAGTTGGATGGTCTTACTCGGCGGAAAGAACTGAATCAGGAATAGTTTACAGAGCTCCTCCCAGGATGAGATCTCACTGCGGTCCAATGACAGATACCATGACAGAGCTCTGTCACGCAGTGTGAATGAGAAGAGGTGCAGCCGGATGTAGTCGATTGGCACATGATTCTGCTTGACTGTGTCACAGAGTAGCAGAAATTTCTGGACATGCAAATGAGGATCTTCAGACGAAAATCCCCCAAACTGGTTCTGTTGAGCAGTGCGTATCGGACCAGTCTTCAGCTCAAAATTAGGTGTGTTCACCTTCAGTCCAAAGTCTGCATTACGATGCCTGTTAGTCATCGGCTCGTACATCTCATCTATAGTGGGCTGCCGTGGTACTTCTGGAGCCTAATGCTCCTGAAGTCTCAGATTCATCTCTTGTAGTTGTCTCTGCAGCTCAGCAATCTGTGTTGCCTGATCGTCAGCCATAGTAAATGCTAACTTTCTTCGTGCACTATTCATTCGATAGGTAGATTCGATCTCCGGATCTATGGGTTCAAGAACTGGACCTTTTGACCTGGTTCGCATATACTACCTGCAGGAGAACACACAGTGAACAACACAGAAAAGAAATTGGAAAATAAAATAACAATACGTAAAACTAAAATCTAGAGTAAATAGCATAATATCGGAATTAGTGTTAATTATAAATCTGTGCAATCCCCAGCAACGGCGCCAAAAACTTGATAGCGTGTTTTTCAACACGCTATAGCTGCAAGTGTACAGATCACTGCAGTGGGCAAGTAATAAATTATCGAATCTCAAGGATTGTAGGATCGAAGTATAATCAAACACTAAAGCATGAATATCGTACTACTATCTAGACGATTCGATAGAAGAGTTTGATTTATTTAAAGTAGGCAGTTTGAAAAGTAATTATTTAAAAGACAATTAAAAAGATCTAGTGAAGAAAATATGAGAAACTAGGATTCCAGGGTAATCAACTTTGAAGAACAATCAAACAATCATTTATATAATTTGATTCCAATTTAATTTCCAAAAACGTGAGTTAATCTCAATTATGTTATCAGGTGATCCTCTCGGACTCTAAACCATAACTTGGAAATAAAAGACCTAGTGACTCCTCTCGAATGCGCAAGAGGACTTTTACTCTTGATAAAATCTTAGATTTTAAAACCCTTTAACAGTTCAAATTCCTCTCGGACAATTGACCTATTAAATTTAATTACTCTGCATCTAAATCAATAATCTAGACCTCTCGGTTCAAAAATTACCAATTCAAATTACAATCAATGGCCAATATCTTGTAATTAAAGAAAACCCCAGCCGTAATTAAAACATCAATGAAAAAGGAAAATCAAATCATATAAACGATGGAATGAATGTCAACAAGTCTCAAACCCTAGAATCCAAAAAGGAGCTTAGCCAATCATGCTAAGTTCTAAGAAAATAGAGAAATAAAGAGTCATAGAAATAAATATCATGAAAGTCAAAAACCCGTGATCTTCAATCTTCAAGTTTTTTTATTCCCCTGCATGTTTCCAGTGTTTTTCGCTTGAAAATAATGTGAAGGAACCTTTTTAGGTTCAGGGACGTCCTATTGATACTTGAGGATCTTCAAATCTCGAAAAGATATGATTTTTGGGCCAAAACTTGTCAGAATTACCCATTCGGCGACCCATAAAATGCGATCGGCGATCGCCGAGTTTGTAAGTGGGTCGCTGAAGTTGCGCCGAAGGAAATTCCATGAAATTACAAAATCGGCGACCCGGTGACAAAATCGGTGATCGCCGAAATTGAAATTGGGTCGCCGAATTTGTGCCGTATTCAATTGGCTGAAAATACGAATTCGGCGACCCGGTTGCGAAAACGGCGATCGCCGAAAATGCAATTTGGTCAACAAAAATGCTTCGAACAGGATTTCTGCCTTCGGTCTCTTCTCACTTCTTCACTTTCCCGATGCAAGTTAGCACCGATTGGCCCTATGATACTTGGTCAAATCTTGTAAACGACTCAACTGTGCGTGAAATCTGTATAAACAACCACAAACTAACCCAAACGTAATAATCTTTTAAAGATCATAAGTAACATATAAATTCCTCATAAATGGTTTAGTTTGCAGTCAAAAGTGATCTGATTCACATCAGTAAAATTCACAAAATGAGTGTTTATCACATATCCCACTCATAATCACACTCTTCAGTTATCCGGGGACTGTGCATATCATCGTCTTCACCGGAGGAGATCTGGGAGTCATCTAAAGAGATATCCATTGCGTTCTCAACTCTCTGATCTTCGTGGGAGCCCTCAGCATGAAGGAACTTAAGGTGAAGCTGAGTCTCAGTCTCATCTTGGGTGGAGGTTTCCCCTTCCTCAACCTCCACAGCCTTCTCCTTCTCCTTTTTCTGCTCCGCCAGTTTATTCGGGGTGGTCGCCCACACCTCTTCTTCATTATCCTGCCCTTCCACACATCTCGGGCTATCTCTAGGATTACTTCCTCATCATGAATTACTACATCTTTCTTTAGGACTTCATTTTCATGCTGAGTCTCCTCTATAGCTTCTTCCTCCGGCACCACAGTCTCTTGCTGAGTGCCCTGTTTAGTCTCCTTCTTTGAAACTTCTTCTGCCGGTTAAACTGGACGGTCACTCGGTCAATTAGATCCGCCTTCACAACTATATCGACCAAGGGTTGCTTAGGTTGTTCAAATTGTCTCTCTGGACGTTGATCACCACGCTGAGCTTCCCTGTCGAGCTCATCGAATGTCCTCTAATCTGAGGTGGCAAAGAGGAATGGAAAATAGATTTCTTGAGGAATCTCTACCACTGGCTCCTGGAAAGCCAGCTTGCGTCGGGTGGACGACTCCTCCACCTTCTCCTTCCCTTTCCCAACAGCCTCAGCCTCAGCCATCTTCCTTGCCTCCTCCTCAGCCCGCAACTTGTTGCTCCCTTTCTCCACCGATTGCTTCTCTCCTTCTCGTGTTTTCCTCTTCAAAGGTAGGACCACTTTAGTTTGGGGTTTCTTCGGGATATCGATTATAATATGCCCCTCAAATGGAACTGACTGCTGTCCAGGCTGGTCTTCAGAAAATTTCTTTTTAAGCCTTCTTCTTTTAGGCTTTGGAGGCACCTCCTCAAGATGAGTCAGTGTTGGGAGGTCCTCCATTGCCTTCTGCAAGCTCTCCTCCTGCTGAGCTGCAGTCTCTTCTACCCTTTCTCCACCATCTCCTCCATCCTCATTATCATCCTCCGAACAACTAGGTTCTCCCACCACTGACTTGGTGGGGATGAGTCAGTTGGGATCAACACATCCCTTACATCAAGGTCAGTAAGTAACTCACCTTCAGGCTGAAGTCGACGTTGGTTGAGAATTGTTCAGTGCTCTCTATAGTGGTCTTCCTGCTCACATAATCAAGCAACCGTTGAATAGAAACTCTGCCCAGTTTCCATGAACTTCGTCATCGATGGCCATAAGTACCAAGTACTTCTTTCTGCTCATCTCAGAAAATGAGCCCACCTCACATTGCAGCATCCGGATAAAATGTTTGCAAGGAATTTATAGAATGGGTCGAACTCATTGGTTTTATGATTCATCTTCCACCCGGTGGTGATCTCGTCTCTCTTCCAGTCAGTCCTGTGCCGCTCTATGTGCTCCCTTACTTTTTGATTGTCAACACCCTGCAGATAGAGGTGAATGCAGGTGCCTCGATTCTTGAGGTAGAACACCTCATTGAGTAAATGGGGAGTTACTCAGATTTGGGTTTCGGCTACTTCAGTTCTGTAGGCATTGGCATCCTTGTCCACCACTGCATTGGCATAGAACTGGGCAACCAAGTAGGGGTGGAACCTCTTTGGTCGTGAGCGCAAGTAGTAGACAATCTTTTCGCCATTCAGTTTATCTAACAGACGATTATCTGGACAAGCCTCCATTACATCGGCCACATTCATGATTTTCTCCTTCACTACTTGAGCAACTCTCCTCTGCTCGGGAGAAAGTTCCTTTGGAATTCCCTGAATAATTTCAGGACTTGGGAATTTGGACGATCGACATACACCACGAGTTCTTCTTCTTGACCAGACATCGATGTTTATCCTGCTGGTTTTTTGGGGTTTTGGTGGACTATTTCGGCATCTTTAAAGAGTAATGATGAGCAATAAACTATGGGAAAGAATGTTGAATTTGATTTGAATGCTTGAAGAAGGATCTGGGCTGATGAAGGTATAAAGATTGATGAAAATGACAAAGTAATAAAAGAGTAACTGTCGGTGATTTTGTTTCTATATATAGGATTGGAAGATATAGATCAAACGACTCTGGTTAAGTCAACAACTTCAAGATCGACGACTGGAGAGATGTGTCGTTGGGCTGGTTTGACTGATCTGACGTGGGGATCGGGTTTGCACACATGGCATGCTCTGATTTATCACCGCCTGTTACACATTAAATACGTCGTATGGGATAAGCGATCGATTTGAATTTGAAAACCCCGCCTTTATACTTATATTGAGTAAGAGTAAGTTCCTAAACTGAGAGTTGGAACTCAGTTTAATTCTGCAACCATCCTTTAAAATATTCTAAATATAGAAACCAAAACTTGGTTTTTCTTGAGAGTCAGTACCAATATCCAAAACTTGGTTTTCAAAAGTCAGTATCATATACTTAGCGTAGACACCGTTTGAGCATTTTTTCTTCGAGAAATGGCTAAGTATACATCCTCCATACTAAGAAATCGACCAAAACTAAAAACTGTGAGTTTGAACTCAGTTTTAATCCAATTCTGTCGTCTTCAATAGAGATTTTCTCCGATCTTCATATCATTTGGAATGTTTTGTTAACACCACTTGAATCGATCAAATAATGTGGCTTCCTTTCATCCAAAACTGAGAGCTGGGACATAATTTTAATTAGCATCATCTCCATCATACTTAGAGGTTTTGAGAGAATAAGAAAAAGAGAAAACTGAGAGCTAGGACTCATTATTAATCCGCATCACTCCTCTTCGATTGAGATCTCAATCAAACTCTAATAACCAAGCTTGATGCACAACTCCTTGAATCTGGTTTCGGGAAGTGGTCTGGTCAAGATGTTTGCAAGTTGATCTTCAGTACGAATGTACTCGACAGACACATCCCTCTTCTCGACATGATCTCTTATAAAATGATGTCTGATGTCAATATGCTTGGTTCTTAAGTGGTATACTAGATTCTTCGTGATGCACATAACACTTGTATTATCACAATAAATTGGAACGCACCCAGTCTCGACCTCATAATCAAGCAATTGCTGCTTGATCCATAGTACTTGAGCACAACAAGTAGCAACGGCTACATACTCAACTTTGGTTGTTGATGTAGCTACAGAATGTTGTTATTTGCTAAACTAACTTATAAGTTTATGTCCAAGGAACTAACAAGTTCTACTTGTGCTCTTTCTATCTATACGGCATCCTCCAAAATCTGAGTCTGAGTAAGCATTAAGAGTGAGCTCGTCAGTTTTGGGATACCAAATGCCTAAGTACTCCGTTCCTTTTAGGTACTTCACAATCCTTCTTGCAGCCTTCATGTGCGATGTTTTAGGATTAGCTTGGAACCTCGCACATACTCCAACTGAGTAGGAAATATTCGGCCTACTTGCGGTCAGATAGAGTAGAGAACCAATTATTTCTTTGTAACTAGTTGGAATGACTTCTTTTCCTTCTTCATCGAGGTTGATCTGAGCGCTCAGCTCATAGGAATCCTCAAGGGCTTGGTCATCTCGGGGCAAAACTTGTTGATCAAGTCCTTGGAATACTTCTTATGATTGATGAATATTCCTCCTTTGGATTGAATCACTTGAAGATCGAGAAAATAGGTAAGCTTGCCCATCATACTCATCTGAAAATTACTTTGCATAAGCTGAGCAAACTTTTCGCATATCTTCAAGTTTTTGCATCCGAAGATGATGTCATCGACATAAATTTGAACCAATAGGATGTCTGCTCCATCATTGATTCTGAACAGCATCGTGCCGATCTTCCCTTTCTGGAAACCATTCTTGAGAAGAAACCAAGACAAAGTCTCATACCAAGCTTGGGGTGCCTTGTTCAACCCATAAAGAGCCTTTCTCAATTTGTATACTTGGTTTTCTTCTTGGAAGCCAGAGAGCTGTTCAATTTACACTTCTTCCTTGAGCTCCCCATTTAGAAATGCACTCTTCACATCCATCTGAAAGACTGTGAAGTTATAATGTGCGGCATAAGCTAAAAATAATCTTATGGCTTCGAGTCTGGCTACTGGAGCAAATGTTTCATCAAAATCTATCACTTCACACTGAGCATACCCATTTGCTACGAGCCTCGCTTTGTTCCTCACTATATTCCCACTTTCATCTCTCTTGTTCTTAAAGACCCACTCTGTGCCAATAACAGATTGATGGCTTGGTCGATCCATCAAGTACCACACTTTATTCCTCTTGAACTCAACAAGCTCCTCTTGCATGGCATTAATCCAATTAGTGGACTTCAAAACATCTTCTATCTTTGTTAGTTCTGGATTTTGAGAGATAAAGCAAGTAAGTAGAGCATTTTCTTGCCTCGTGTGAACTGGGTTGGCAATATTGTCAAGCACAACATCTTCTGGATGATGTCTCAAACATTTGGGCCTTTGGAACTGAGTAACTTCAACAGGTTGGATGAATGCTCCAGATAAGTTTGTACCATCGGTTCCTGATACTGGAACTGAGGTTAAGGTTGACTCCACCATGGCTAGATCTTCTTATGGAATTGGATCTTCTGCTTCTGGGTTTGGATCTTCTTCTCCAAGGATTGCTTCCACAATATCTAGACTTTGTTCTTCTAGATTCACTTCTACTGGTTGAGCATCTTAAGTATGAGCAACTCCATATTCAAGACAGTCAGCATGGGCTGACAATTGGTTTTATCTTGGCCGCCCGACTCAATTTCAGTTTGGACATCTGAAATTCCCTCTTGATCTGTACCTGCATTTAAGGTTAGTGAATCTATGACCTCAACAAGAACTATTGCATCACTGGCCAGGTCCTCTGGATGACTTGATTGTTCGTTCATAAATCTAGCTTGCGAAACTGTATTAGAATCCTCTTTTTCAAAACTCAATTTCTCACAAGCGTCTTTGATCTCACGATCATCAAGTTCCAGGTCCTTCAAGGTCCGGCGTACTAAGATAGACTCATAAAAAACAACACAGCATGTTACCTCCACAAGTCCCGTAGTCTTGTTGAGTGCCCTATATCCCTTGTATGAAGGGTGTCCATAACCAAGGAACACACCTTTATCCGCCTTAGGACTAAAGGTATTCAGCTTAGACTTTCTGTTATTATTGATGTAACATGGAGAACCGAATGCACAAAGATGAGCTATAAAAGGCTTACGACCATTTTGGACCTCATACGGGATTTTGTGATGATGACTATTGATGGCGCTTCTATTCTGAGTATAGCATGCCGTCATCAAGGCTTCTCCCCAATAGCCTTCGCTCAAGTTTACTTCTGCAAGCATGGTCCTCACTGTCTCCTTGAGTGTTCGGTTCCTTCGCTCGGCAAGACCATTTTGTTGAGGAGTCCTTGGAGCTAACTTTTTGTGAGCAATCCCAGCATCAACATAGAAATTCATGAGAGGTCCGTTGCAAAACTCAGTACCGTTGTCAGAGCAGATCCTCTTCACGGTGACTCTTTTGTTTTTTTGCCCTTGAAGGATGAGTTCTGGCAGCTGAAGTTTGACTTTATCCTTAGTCTTCATTAGCCTCACCCAAGTGTACATTGAATAGGGGTGTGCAATCGGTTGGTTTGGGGAAAAAACTGACCGAAGCCACCAGAATCAATAACCCGATCTCCAGCAAACAACCGACCGAACACCAACCAAAGTTTATTTTTTCCAAACCGACCGAAATATATTGATCACATCTTGGGTTACTCCATTCTGCTTCACAGTGTTACACACCTCAATGAATTGGTTGAGGTGGGTATATGGATCTTCTACAGCTCTTCCCCCAAACTGGTTTTGCTGCACCATCTAAATAAGGCTTGTGCGTGGCTCAAAGTTGTTGGCATCAATGACAACTCTGAATCCGGCCTCCGCTTGCTGTGGAAGAAATCGATCCAAGATGGACCTTTGCGGGATCACAACTTGCCTATCGTTCAACTTTGCCAGTCTTGCAGCTTGCTCCGCCTGAGCAGCCTGGGCTGCTTGAAGTTGTACTCTCAGCTGCTGCACTTCATTCACAAATTGTCTCTGCTCCTCGAGAGTCATATTTTGCAGAGTTGCTTCAGGATTCTCAGCCATCTCTCGTTGTTTTTCTTTTTCTTTCTTTTTGATTTTCCTGCAGGTTGCTTCGATTTCAGGGACAAAGGCTTCGAGTGTTTTTCCTTTGGCTCGCGTGTTCATGCACCTGCACAGGAAATAGGTAAAATATCAGTTCAGCATCGATCGACGTAAGGTGTCCGTCGATCGACGCAAAAAGATGATTGACGTCGATCGACGCTAAGGGGCGTCGATCGACGTGGAATTCTGAAACAAAAACTCACACACGCACACGTACAGAAAAATAAAACTCAATCCAGCAAATCCTAGAACGAACTAGTAACAAGATAAAATCTAGCAACTCCCCGGCAACGGCGCCAATTTGATCACTGCTATTTCTAACAGATTAATTATAATAACAGCGGCAAATAAATTTATAAACCCTAAGGTTATCGATCTAGGGAAATTGTATGGGGAAACTATCCTATATACTAGCTATGATCCTAAGATTCATTGTTTGAGGAATTCAAAATCAGGGTTTTGTTTGGAAAATAAAGATAACAATACTTGAAAATTAAAGGAGTTTTGGAAAGCAAATTAAATAACACAGATTCTAAGAAAGAACTCTTATTATGGATAACATGTAGGAATCAATTAATTTAACAGGTGGAATACTGCAATGATGTTATATCTCCTTGTCTGGCAAATATAACCTAGATTACTAATTAGTGACTCATCTCCGCTCGGTCTCAAAGTACACCAAACTAGTCAATCCGATAAGCAAATCAGTTCAATTCCTACATCTAGTAAATCTGTTTGGATAGTGTAGATTGTATCATGTATTCCTATTCCCACTATTAATATTCACCTCTCGGTCCTTCTATCAATAGCTAGACATCTAAATTAATCGTCACCTCTCGGTCCTTGAATTAATCTAGAATTGAAAATAAACATAGGAATCATGAACCTAATTAATTAATCCTAACATGCATCCATAATAATATCAACCCCTAGAACCCGCTAGGGTTTCTAGCCACTCATCGTAGATAGAAATCCAAAAGAAAATATATTAAATTGCATAAACATAAAAGAACTTACAAGAAAAATAAAGGGTTTCGTGTTCCCCAAGTCTCCAAACTCTAAAAACTCTAAAATATGATTGCATCTAGTAATTGGTACTGAAAAATCGAATTTACATAGGTATTTATAGTGGTGGATGTGTATCCTATCAAATCTAGGGCTAAAGATATGAATAAATCCGAATTTAATCAGATTTTTGCTCCAGCAGAGAACCTCGCGTCGATCGACGGGAGTTCTTGGTCTTCGTCGATCGACGCCACTTGGCGTCTGTCGACGCAGCTTTTCGTCCTCCTGCGCGGTCTCACGGTTTTGGCCATAACTTTCTCCTCCGAACTCCGATTGACCCGATTCCAGTTGCGTTGGAAAGCTAACTCAAAGCATCATCCATTGCCATGTGCCAATAGCTCGAATTCCTCTTGTCGACGAAATCGTCACTGCTACTCTTTCACGTCACTGCTTCCGGAACGAATTTCTCGTGAATTTAGGCCTAAAACCTTACAAAAACACCAAAACGCGCATAACACCACCTAATATAGACTCATGCACATAATATATATATAAACTCAATAAAACTACATAAAATAGTAGAAAATAATATAGATAAGCGAGTAAGATGATGAGCTTATCATATATCGGCCGGTTTAGAACCATCACTGAACAACCAAAAAAAAGAAAGAAAGATAAAATGTGCACAAACACTTACAGAATTACGAACCCTGCTCATTTGAAATTCAAAAACTAATCGAACTAGAGTCGAAAATAGGGATTTCACATAGACCAGCCAATCAAAAATTAAGGTTTAGAGGAGATTGCAAATGGATTTTGTTTTTCTTTGGAAAATCGCAGAAAGAAGAAAAATATAAAAAGAAGAAGAAAGAGAAAATCTAGAAATGAGAAGAGATGACAGAGAAAGTGACGGTGAGAAGAAGAATGTAAATGGAAATTTGGAAAAGGTGGAGATTGGAGAGAAATATTGGTAAGCGGATCAAATAAATGATTATTGAAAAAGATAGAGAGAGAATGAGCAATATTGTGCAGTGGGAATTGTGAAAGAATAAAAGGCAATGAGAGAGAGTAAATACCAGTTGTAGCACATATATTTAAACGAATATCATTTTGGTCGATCGAGGTAATTTTTGGGGACTATATCTAAAATCGAATGCCGAATCGAATTTAATTCGGTGCTCTTCCTTTCAATCGATCCCCAAATCGAACCAATTTATCACCGACCCGAACTGATAGAATTTTATTGGTTGGGTCGGATTTTTCGGTTTCGATTTGGGTTTGCACACCCCTAACCTTGAGTAGTCATCAACTATCACAAGTGTGAATTTTTTTCCTCCGATGGTGGGAGACTTCACTGGTCCGAATAGGTCCATATGTAAAAGCTCCAGAATCCGATCTGTACTTGATGTGATGGGACGATTCTTGAATGATACTTTAGTTTGTTTCCCCATTTTGCAAGCAAGACAAACTCCTTCCTTCTTGAACCCGGTTTTTGGAAGACCTTCCACAAGCTTGTGCTTTGCCAGGTGCCTGATCGATTGGAAGTTCAGGAGGCTTAACCGCTTGTGCCACAACCTATTGACTCCTTCCTGGGATGAGCTTGTTGCAACAAGGCATGTGTCAGGTTGTCCGCTCTCCCAATCCACGATATATAGGCTTCATTTCTTGACTCATTTGAGCAAGATCTCCTTGAAATCTTTATCTTTGATCAAGCATTCGACCTCAGCAAATGTCATTTCGAACCCACTTTGAATAAGCTGACTGATACTAAGCAAGTTGTAATTGAGGTTGGTGACTAGGGATACGTTGTTGATGGTGATTCCATTGTACTCCACACATCCTCTGCCTATAACTCTCCCCTTGGAATCGTCTCCAAATATAACTGGGGGTCCTTCCGCCATTTGATGTTTTGAGAGCAAGTCTTTTTCTCAGGTCATGTGACCACTATCCAAAACCCATGCTTTTATTTTCTTCTTGAGCTGATTCTGGGGACCCTGTACCTGCAAAACAAGGAAGGTTAGACTTTAGGTACCCAGGCTTTTGCGGGTCCTACTGGGTTAGTCTTCGGAATCCATCATTGCTTCACCTTAAGCTTAGGCGATGCAACCTTCTCTGCCTTTCTCTTCCTTCTGAAGTAATGGATGCTATTTGCATGCACATGAGAAGAAATGGTAAGTGAGTGTGTGTGGGAATTCTTGCATGAAACTGAGTTTCTTGGAACTAAGTTCCTAGAAACTAAGAAACTAAGTTTCGCGAAACCAGGTTTCTGCTAGAATCTAGGAAACCAAGTCCGGGGTGATTAGTCTTCCTAGCCCTTGAAATAGGAAACTAGTTGTCCCTCCTACCCGGATAACTCCTCATTTCATAAGAACTATGAGCAAAGGGCCTCAGATTTCTCGAATCCAGAAATGATACTGACTTCTTGCGAAGCTTAGTTTTAGTTGTTGAAGTGGGTTTTCTTGCCTTAGGAACAATTTTCTTTACCCACTTCTTGGGCATACTTGACTTTATCTTAGGTTTATTTGATTTTGAGACCAAATTACTTTTAAGCTTGGGGACGGAGCTCAGCTTTGAAACTGACTTCTGTCCCTTGCCTTGATTAGTCAATTTGGAGTTTTTGTCAGAGCTGACAACTCCTTTACCCAACAACTTAACTTCTAAACTAAAATCACCCTTAAAAAGATGATGATTTGGATTTCTAGTTTCAGAAGTTGATGCATGATTGCTCGTATTGTCCTCATTAAAACATAGACCTGATTTATCAAATGAGTCTCTTTGACTATTCAAGGCCTCAACAACTTTGCTGGAACTCGAATATAGATAACAAATCAGCTTCTGATCCTGAGCAATTTTAAGTTTTAGAGATTCGCATACTTCTGAAATGTTTTTAAAATTTTCAAGTAAATCAGAATGCTCATCTCTAAGCTTGGTCAAATCCTCACTAATTGACCTCGATCCTTCGATCTCCTAGGTCAATTCTGAAACCTTAAGTTTTAGTGAGTCATTTTTTCCTACCAAGACATTTTTTAATTCATAAAACTTTGAGAAATCTTTATTTAAAATTTCAAGAGTGACATCCTCTAAATCCGAGTAATGTGATTTGATGTCCTCTTCTATGCAAGCATGAGAACTAGAAACTGAGTTTGAGGTTATTACCATGTTTTGTGACTCAGTTTTAGTTTCTTCTTCTTCTTCTTCAGAGTTATCTTTTTTAAGCTTGGCTATAAACACTATGAATGCTTTTTGCTCGGCCTCATCATCAAAGGTGTAGTAGCCGTCATCGTTGTCGGATATGTTTGGAACGTCTGTTCTAGACAGCATGGCTTTGGCTACAACTCTGGAAGCTTTATTCTTAAAGATCCTCTTGAGGCGCTCCCTTTCGTCCTTGGATACCAGTGGACATTCATACTTCAAGTGATTTGGAGAATTGCACTGAAAGCATGCCTTTGGAGGTCTCTAATTGAACTTTTGTTCACTTCCTTGTGAACTCTCAGTCTTGACCTTGGTCTTCTCCAGAAGCTTAGTTAGCTTCCTCATTTCTTCTTCAAGCTCAACCACTGAGCTCTCTTCCTCCATCTTCTGGTAAGAAGGTGTTGGTGCTGACTTTGATCTAGAGCTTTGATCGGGTGCTCTGTTAGCTTGGTAAGGCATCTGGGGCCTTCTCTTGAAATCTCTCTTGACAAAGAAGACAACATCCTCCTCAGGCTATGTGCTGACACTTCTTAGTGCTTCGTTCCCATTTGAATATCCCACTCGTGGGCTTGGAGCTGGGCGAACACATCCTTTGTCGACATCTTCGACAAGTCCTTTTCCTTCAGGCTCGTGGTTTTCACAAACCAGTCTTCCTTTGGCATCTTGGAGAGGATTTTTGCTTTCAAATCTGCAACAGAATATTCTCTCCCCCAAGGTCTTTAGTTCGCACACAATTGCACTAAATCTAGCTTCCATTGATTTAATATTTTAACCAGAAAGCATTTGGAAAGACCCATATTTATCAACACAATTTTGCAATTTATTTCTTTTCATTTGATATGTTTCCTGGCAAAGATTGCCTAGGAAATCCCAAACCTGTTTTGGCATGTCATGCTCCAGTGCTTCGACAACTATAGCCTCCGGTAGAGATTGAAGAATCATTTCCAGGACCACAACATCCAGGTGAGCATGGGCTTTATCTTCCGTGGTCCACTCAGCATAGGGTTTCTCGATTATCTCTGGTCCATCACCTCCTCCAAGCTGAGTATTGACCTTGGTGATTTTGATGGGTCCGTTAGCAATAGCATCCGCCATTTCTGGATGGATGTTCTTTAACATGATCAAGGACCTCTTCCTCTATATGTTGAAATTTTCTGGAGTGTACTTGGGAAGCTTTATAATGTGAGCCATCTTGTATAATCTGAGCTTTCAACAAAAGAAAAAAATGAGTGCAAGGAAAAGAGATGTGGTCCTAAGCGACTCAACACAAAATTGGTCTATAAGAACCTTGGCGCGTGATACCACTTGTTGGTCCCAAAATCAGAGTGTGTAATATGCAGCGGAATAAGTTTGTTTTGCACTAGTTCTCCGAAACTGACTGGAACTCAGTTTCGGATTAACGAAAGTAAGTTTAGCTCAAATAGAAGTTAAGTAAGTTTCAGAGTTATACAGTTCAATACTTGGCTAAGTATTGAAGGTTTCAAAGTGAACTTGATAAACTTGAATACAGAAACTTAAAGTAAGCGAGTAAAATGACACAGGATATTATAGTGTGTCGGACTTAATACCCTACGTCCACTGTTCTGAACTTAATCGGGAATCCACTAAGTTTCAGATTACAAGCCTCCTTAAGATCTATGGCCAGCCCGTCGGAAACCTCCATCCTCCGATCTGCTGACGTCACTCGCCTAGGAACTCCTTGCAAGCTGGCACTTCTTCAGGTTATAAATATATATATTTAGGTAGTGTTCATGTGAAAAAATGTCGTTAACATGAGAAATGAGAAATATTAAATTTTAACATCAAAATCATGCATTAAGATTTGTTTTCATTTTATCTTTCATTTCTTGCATTGCATTTTTAGATCATCATTTTATCTAAAAAATTGTTCACTTTTATATTTAATTTAGTTCATTGTTCATTCTCAAATTCGCATGATAATAACATTTCTCATATGATCACTATCACACACACACACACACACACACACATATATATATATATATATATATATAAAGAGAGAGAGAGAGAGGGGATCATGTGAAAAAAAATTCCTCTCCAAGAAAAAAGAATGAATTATGTCAATCGGATCTAAAAAAATCAATGATTAATATTTAATCAAACAATAACTAAAATGCAATTAAGCAACAACTAAAATACAATTAAGCAACAACTAAAATACAATCAAGCAACATTGTAATCAAGCAACGACTTGATTATTTTTTGGCACTAATCTTGTATTATTTTAAAATAGATAATAAATATAATATTTTACTTAAAAATCACACATATGATTTGTTGAAATTATTATTATTTTTTATTGAAATATTTGTATATGTTATAATATAAAAATATATCAAGTAAAACAAAATTTAAAAAATTGATATGATATGATGATTTACACTCACGCTATAGTACACATATTAAATATATGTCTTATTTTATGATATTAAGATATAATTAACAAAATTATGTCTTTAACATTTTTAATTAGCGAATCTTTTCAAATATATTCAATTTTTATCAATCAATATTAATATTAATATATAGTACTATAATTTTTTTAAATATTATACGTCAAACTATATATATATTAAATTAAATTTAATAAAATTAAAAGAATTATATCAAACACATCCTATGAAATTTGATTTAAACATTATCACATAAACGATATTATACCTGCATTATTTAAAAATATTAAATATAATAAAGTAAGATATAATATTTTAAAAAAAGTGACGAATATAATGTTATTATATTTATTATTGTTTATTGTATAAGTATGTTGCAATAGAATAAATAATAAAAATATGTAAAATTATAAAAATAAAATCTTGGCGTGATTTTGTTTAGTTTTGTGGAAATAAAAAATTTGCTAAGAACTAAAAAGATTTTTATTTAGGGTAAATAGGGCAAAATATCCTAAACTATTGACTTTTTCGGAAAAA
>JAPKLW010000737.1:342802-361094 GCA_026898455.1 Plectranthus barbatus
CCAATTTACTTTAATATATTATATTTTTTTGCCGTATTTCTATATAATTAAATTTGATATCATATATTAAATTATTTTCGTATATAAAAATAAATCTTGAAAATCGATACATGCTTTTAAAATATTATATTTATTAATAATTTATCTTAGATTATTTTATTTTGAAATAAATAATTAACTAAATAGTCTCAATATGAGATTGTATCGAAAATAATTTTTTAATATTAAATAATTTACTTGAAATCTTATTAAAATTAAATGAGAGCTGAAAATAATTATTATTAGTGGATAATTTTTAATAACTGTTCCCGCCAAGAAATGACTACTTTGCTTTAATATATTATTATATAGATATAGATATAGATGTGGCGTAAAGAAAAATGTATTTCTTTAAAAATAATAGATATAAAACTAAAATAAAAAAGTCGTTTAAAACTTTAAATTCGATTTAGCTTATGATTTGTCAAACTCGAATATTAATTGAATAATATATAAATCAAAATCGAAATGAATTCGATTCTGTTAATTCGGTAGGGAATAATGATATCATCTGTAGAGATGATCTGATATACTATTTTAATATTTAGAAAAATTAATATAGTGATAATTATTTAAATAAAAAATTGTTTTCCACGAACTAGGGGCAAGTCCTATCGAATAAGTACCCAATCCAAATAATTCGATAAGAATCCGATGCAAATCCAATCGGATAAAAATTTGATGAGATAATACAATAAATATTTGAAAAATATGATGACATTTGAAAAAAAACATGCATAAGAATTAAGAGGTTGGTTTATTTGAAAAAGAACACATTAAATTATTAATTATGATATTTAAATAATTGAATAAAAATAAAATATCTTTATTAATTTGTTAACAAAAATTTCGAATTCGATCCGAATCAGATTTCGGTCCGATAAACCTATTATCCCCTACAACACACACAAAAAAACTCTACGTACATACATTCTTAGAAAAATTAAACTCACTATTCCAATTTTATTGCTGTTATGCGGTCATTCTTGCGGATTTATATGTCTTGATCCATCCCTTTTCTAGGGCTCCTACTACCTCTGATTTTAATCTACCCCTGTGGCTGTGGAGCCCAGTTCTCAGGTGAGATTGATCAGTTCATTTCGTTTTATGTTCATCATTTCCAGTTTGGTCTAGTAGTGATGTAATTGAGTCCGGATATAGTTGATCGTATTGAATTCAAATGGAAAGTTCCATGTGTTGCGGGCTGGAATGATGGCTGCTTATTCCTGAGTTTTGGATGTTCTTTCATCAATTGATTATATTTGTTACTAGGAATTTGCTAAGTATCTTCAGATGAGTCCGGAAAGTGGGAGTTCGCTATTCGTCTCTGTGGGCGATGATAATGGAGAAATTAGGAACGCTTTCGTTTTGGGAGGATTGGGAATCTGTGCTGAACCCTGAATCTAATGTTCATATTAGTGGATCTAGTGTTCTACGAGAAAATGATAATAATGAGTTGCACTCTGATGCTGCAGAAAAGTCTCCCCCTGTGGAGATGATGAAAAAACCTGAGATCAAATCTGAGGTGTCACCCTCCTTTCCTAGGACGAGGAAAGGCTATGGCTTGAAGAATTAAGAGGGATGTTAGTAAGGTAAGGTAAGGGAGAGTAGTGTGGAAAGTGGCAAGGTGGTGATGAAGGAGTTGTCATGTCCAATCTTGCATCACAGTAAGCGCACACAAGTTTATGCTGGGAGATACATAAAGAATGAGGATTCTGTTTCACTTTCATCCATAAATCCCATGGCTGGGAGGTCTGATGTTTGCACTCAGCTTGGTGATTCTGGTATGGTGATGGGACCATCAGTGAGACTGGAACAGATTCGGAAGCAATTCTCTCACTGCAGCCAGTTTTCCCAGGATAAAATATGAGATTCCTGTTGTAGTGGGGTCTCCTCTTGATAAAAGCAGAATGAAGAGTTTGAGTGAAAAGAATTTGGCTCAATCAAGGGAGAGGGAAATCAGACTGGAAAACTCTCCTTCCAGTATAGAATCTGATTCAAGCAGCTCCAATTTTGTATTTTGGCAGGGTCTTTACGCCACAAGTAATGGAGTACTAAGTGATAGGCCAGTTAATTGTGATGGAGAAAATGGGGATTGACCTTCAGGATAGCAAACGGCATATGATGAATGGGCTTCGAGGTGGTCATGGTAGAGAGAAGGAAAGGACACAAGAGGACATTTTGCCAGAAAACTCTCCAGTGGAGGTCCAAAATGAAAAAATAGAGACTTGCATCCTTTTCAGATTAGGATGCGCTAGTAGAGTCTATCTTTGTATTGAAAACTTCCCAAGAATCACTAGAAAAAGGTTTGCCATGTTTCTACCTTCGATTCTCATATTTTATATCTCTGGCCACAATTTAGCTCATCAACAAGCATTTCTGTGCTTGCCAACTTTGCCTAAATTAATTCTGATTAGCCACCTCATTAAATAAATCGTAGCTTTTCCACATCACTATGTTTTTGGTGTCTAGTTATTCCTCGATACAAACTTTTTTTTACAAGATTGATATTACCAACCGTACATGTTCATGATATATGTATGATTTCTTGCCAATGGGTTGTGCACTTGTGTGCAGAAATTCTAAAGCTCAAGGAAATAAGCGAATCAACTACTGCTGAGTTTGCAGTTTGGAACACACAGCCCGAGTATGCAGATTTTGGCACAAACAGTGAGGGCGTATTGGATTTTCCTCGGACCGTACACTCCGAGATGGTAGAAATAGCAAATAGAGATTTGCAAAGCAAACTTGAGCACCTATTTGTGCAAAGGATTGAAGCAGAAGTGGAGTATATAAAAATATCAAGAATGGTTCAAAACCTGAGATTTGGCGCAGTAGATCAAATTACTCATTTGAAAGAAGAGAAGGCTGCAGTTTCGGAGAGGACACAGGGACTGCACAATTGCGGACTTAAAGGCATTATGATTAAGAATTGGAAGAGGGAAAAATATGAAAGTGCTGATGAAACATTGAAGCTAGAGAAGAGGGTATGTGTGTCCACTTCATATTTCTTTATGCAGATATTACTGCTACTGGTCTTTATATTCCAATTTTCACTAAATTATGTTGAGATCGTTCCGACATAATATTGTTGGGCATTCGTTCTGTTTGAGATGCTGAGATTAACCAAGTGCTGAAACGAAGCACTTGTGTAAGAGAATATTTGGATTGATCCGATGCTTTTGTATGGCTTGGCTTCTCACATGGTTAACCTGCTTGTTTTCTTCTTTTCATTTGTATATATATATATATATAGTTATTTAGTATCCACCAGTTGTGAATTATCTGATGGATGAGTGGAGCAAAGGCCAGTTTAATTAGTATTGAAGGATTGACCTTAATTGGTATGATAATATCCATTCTCCAAATATTAATTCATTGGGCTGAGTAGTGGAATTTGAAAGAGCAAAATAATCCATATTTGCAATAGAGTTGATGGGTAGGTACTTTATATCTCATGCTTAGATATCTACTTAATATATTATAGTTATTGTTGAGGTTCGAATTTTGTAGGGAATCGGAGCCCCGAGAACTATAATATATAATGAAAATGTTTACAAGGTGAATGACGACGTATTACAGTTTGCAGTGAGAGTAAAAGACTAATTATCAATAGACAAAGATTCTAGCAACGACCCTTCAAGAAAGAAACAGAAAAACTGCTAATGAAAAGTGTAATATCCGCTCTCTCTCCGCCTGCCGCCGCGAGTACTGGGATGTATTTATAGGGATGCTGAAAACCCTAGGATTTCGCACCCTCAGCCATGTCTTGAGCTTGTAACTGCCGGGGTGGTTGGTAGGTAATGGATATAGTGGCTCCTATTTTCCCGCGTAGTGGCTGTTGGGCGGTTGAGATAATATTGGGTTTTGTTTCACCGAACTTCCCCATGTTTACGTCGGAGGGTCGAATCGAGCTGCTTTTAGAAGTAGTTCGGGTCTCTTGCCGGCTTCGAACTGCTCTCTTCGGACTACTTACTTCGAACCAGAGCCCCTTGCGTCGAGGTCGAAAATTGGCCAGTGCTATGAGTTTGATTTCTATGCTGGGGCCGGGTCGGATCTGGTCCGGACCTCTAACAATAGCCCCTTCGACTCGACTTATCAGTTTCTGGAGTGATCAGTGGAGTCGAAAGTTAATGGTCCGTTGCACGGAAGAGTTTCCCAGGTTGCGGCCCTTCGAGCTATTTCGGTGAATAGCTCGGTGTCTGTTCGGAGTACCTTTTAGGTGCCTCCGGGCTTCCAGGACCTGTTCCTCTGTGGGGGTCCTGGCCCGCGCAGTCATATGAGAGCTGCTACGGGTGCCATCGTTGTGGGCCCGAATCCACAACGTTCGTTTTGGGCAGTTCGGGTTCTGCCTCAATATTTTGTTTTTGACCACCTGGTGAGCCCCTGGTGAGTTATACTCGTGTTTATGGGGTCTTTTAACATGCTCTTGGGCGTACATACCCTTGGCAAATAATTTTTCTCGCGGTCTGATTTTATTCGGACCGTTTTTAGATGGTTGTTCTTTGGAGAACTATTTTTCGTCGGACTGCTTTTGTCGAGCTGCCTGTAGTGACTTTGAAATTTGGGCGGCAAAGCCAATGGCAGTTACGTAATTTTCGTAAAAGCCGGGGGCAGTTCTGGGAGAAGTTGGAAAGACGTTCAGAGTTAATAACCGCCGATTGGGGTTCGTGCCTCCCACTTCTTCCAAAGCAAACTCTTCTTCTTTCTCTTCGCGATTTCCGGCGGCGATTCTACTTTCTGCTTACTCCGATCAAGAAACGGCACCACCTCTTCCTTCCTCTTGTAGGTAAAAACTTTTAAACATTTGCCTTCATTTGTCCTGTTTCAGAAATTCTCGAGTCTCGTTTTGTCTTGGGGATTAGTTTTCCGGCGGGGAGTTGGGCTGACCGGGGCTCGCACCTCCCCCTTTTTCTTTCTTTTTCTAGGTTGATTTATTTTGATTTGTATGATGAGTTCTGAATCACAAAATCGCGAGGGTTCGGCGCCCCCTTTCACCCCTTCGCCACCTAGGGCTCCGGGTGCCCAAGACTTTACCGGCCCCGACTGGAGCCTGTTGTTTCAGGGACCGGAGAAAGCAGGTCCCAGTGCAGGTCATACCGTACTGAGCACTGACTCTGATTCCGGGGATGACAGAGTGTTGGCCGAGAGGTTCGGTCGGATGGAGCGGGTGATCACCGGTGGAGAGGCCAGTGGGTCTGGCCGGGCAGCCGGGGACGGAGGCGAAGAAGAGGAGGGGACGGCTAAGCCGAAGCTAGCTGGAGACTACGTTCTTCCGGAGGACTGGCGCGCACACCGGGTGTTGGGCGCAGCATCAACGGTTACCCGGGAGGCGCTATGGGCCCTCGCCGATACCATTCCCGTCAAAGACGTGCGATTCTGCATACCGCGTTCGTCGAATCGCTGTTTCGATCCCCCTCCAGGCCATGTGGCATTTTACACGGCGGTGATGGAGAACGGGGTCGGGTTGCCTGTACACCCCTTCTTTTCTGAGGTTCTTGCTTCCTATAACCTTTCCCCTTTCCAGCTCGCGCCGAATTGTTGGTGCCACCTGGTTGGGGTTCTCTTGATGTGGATGGATCTCGGGCTAGGTTGCCCGTCAGTTAGGGAGTGGCACTACATGTACCGGTTCAACCAGTGTGCGGACAAGCACTATTACTACTTTACTCGGTGGTCGACCGGGTACTCAACTTTGATCAAGAAGCCCCCGTCGAACTCCCCGGGTTGGTGGACGAGCTTCTTTTACCTCAAGATGAACGAGTAGTTCCCCGAGTTCATTCGACACGGCGGTGTCCCCATCCGTGGGTTCCTGGTGGCTTGTGAGCTGATTTTGTTCTTTTCGAATTCAACTGATTAATGCTACTTTGTTTTTGTAGATCATCCCCGTCCGGAGCTTACCCAGGAGGAGCAGGCGAGGGTTGATCGAGCCTACGACATCACAGTAGGCGATAGGGAGTGGCCCGTTGTCCAGAACGGGCGTTTTGTTACAGCGACCACCTATCTGAACGGCAAGGGGGAGCTCTACGCCTTGCCTGCAGAGATGACGCGCCGCCGCCCTCAGGTTCCTGCGGACCGTGTTGCCGCCGCCCTTAGGGATAAGAAAAGGGCAAGGGAGGAGGAGGAGGCTCGGCGCCGTCCTCTAAAGCGCGTGGAGACGGGAAGGCCATCATCTCCCGTGCCTCCACCCCCTCCGCCTTTCGTGCCTCAGGGGGTGGAGCCGATCGAGACCTCCCGCCCGGAGGTTCCGCCGAAGCCCGATAAATCGGGAGAGGCGGAAGGAGAAGAGGTCGGAGGACTCCGACCGTCGTACCCGCCACCGCTCCGGGGACCATGGGTCGAGGCACGAGAACCCTGAAAGGGTCGTGGCTCCCGTGGTTAGCCCTCCGGACCCGGTGGTGGACTCTTTTCTCGTCCGTGCCCGGCAGATCCTGACGAACCCGTCGGGCGTTGATCAGGCCGGGACTGCCCAGGCGCGGCTGGCGCGGTACCAGCTGCTTCAGCTCCAGGTACTAACAGCGCCTTGCTAGCTCGCCTTAACTGCTCGTGAATAGCTATTGATTTTTGCTTTATTTGGCAGGCCCAGGTGGAGCTCGACGCAATCCGTCGCGAGCTCTACGTGTTTGGGGACAGGTGCGTCGGGGAGATCTTCGACCTTCGCAAGGAGCAGGACTCCCTGAACGACAAACTCAATCAGGCGGAGGATCGGGTGGCTGCAGCGGAGGGCCGGGCTGAAGCCGCGAGGAAGGAGGCGGAGGCTACTCAGGCCGAACTTGATGACCTCCGCCGGGTGGCCTCTGTCGCCAGGACTGACGCTGAGAAGCTGGCCGCGGACCTCAAGGTGAGGAACGAGCAGCTCCTCTCGCTCGATTCCCGGCTGAAGACCCAGCGGGAGAGCTACACCGCTGAAGTGGCGAAGTATGAAGAGCGAATTGCTCTCATGCATACGGGCGAGGGGCTGGATTTCGAAGCCCTCATCACCTCTCCAAACTTCGCCGAAACATACGAGGTACGTTTCTTACTGGGCTTTGCTTCATTTGGGTTCCTTGACTCGTCTAACCTCTTTGTAGACCCTCTCCGAGCAGATCGAAAGTGAGGTCCGGGAAAAGATTTCCCGGAAGTTCCCGGACCTCGATCTCAGCGTGCTGGACAAGCCGGAGCCGGAGGAGGAACGTGAGGTGGAGCAGGAGAATGAGTCCAAGCAGCAGCGTATCGAGCAAGATCAAAAGTTGCTCGAGGATGCTTCTCAAGGAGGCGATGGCCCGAGGGAGCAGCCCGGTCCGATGCCTGTTCAGACTGTGGATCAGGGTGCCGGTCCGACTCCAGATGATGCCGCCGCCGCCTGATTCTTCATAAAACTTTTCTGAACCTTTTGATCCTTTTCTTTCTGCACGAACGAATTATCGCTTTTCCTGTATAACATTGTACTTCTCGTTTCAATCTGCTTTACCGATTTTGCATCTCTAGATGCTACGATCTTTTCTTTTGCAATTCTGCTTTTGTGTGCGTTTATCTGTTTATCCGCTCTGATTTTCCAATTCCCTGGGTGTTTGCCAGCTTTCCTCTGTTCTGCGAAAGAGAATCGTGAGGGGCTGGGCGACGCCGAAGCATCGCCCCTCCGACGCTCAAGTCAGTAATTAATTGGAATGAATGTAAGAGATAGTGCATCGAACTGCAAAGTAAAGCTAGTACATTTAGGCGTGATTCATAGAAAAACCAGTGCGTTTATAAGTAAATTTCGAAAAAACTACAAAAAGATGCGAGCATTTAAATATAACTTAGAAATAGATGAAGTGAAGCAAGGCTGTAAAAGTGATACTGCGAGGTTGCGCTTGATCTGCTGGATTTTCCTCAGAAGTAGTACTTCTTCAGGTGCTTGATATTCCAACTGTTTCCAATCTCCCTTCCATCGTGGTCTTCCAAATGATAAGCCCCTCGCCTTACTACCCTGGTAACTTTGTAGGGTCCTTCCCAAGTGGGTGCGAGCTTTCCTTGGCTTTTGTCCTTGGTATTTTGAAAAACCTTTCTGAGTACCCATTCTCCTTCCCTGAAAGTTCGCATTCGGACCTTCTTGTTGAAGAACTTCTCGACCTGCTTTCTTCTCTGCGCCATTTTAAGTAGTGCCTGATCCCTTTTTTCGTCGATCAGCTCCAGATCCTTGAGCAATTTTTCGTAGTTCTCCTTCTCTTGGCAAGCTTCGATGCGTAGACTGCCGCCTCGGACTTCCGCTGGAATGACGGCTTCTTCACCATAGGCTAAGGGCGAACGGGGAGCTTCCTGTTGATGTTCTAAGAGTGGTTCGGTAGGCCCATAGGATGCCGGGGAGTTCGTCCACCCACTTTGTTTTATGTGCTTCGAGCCTCTTCTTCATCGTGGCCATGATAGTTTTGTTTGTTGATTCGGCCTGTCCATTAGCTTCCGGGTATCTTGGTGTCGAGAACACGAGCTTGATGTGGTACCGGTCGCAGAACTCCTGCACCTTCCGTCCTGTGAATTGTGTCCCGTTATCCGTTCTGATCTCCTTTGGTATCCCGAATCTGCAGAGTATGTGAGTCCACAGGAACTTGATCACTTCTTGTTCTCTCACGTTGGCAAAGGCTTCTGCTTCGACCCACTTGGTAAAGTAGTCGGTGGCCACCAAAATGTACTCTTTCTGCCCAACTCCTTTCGGCAGCTTCCCCACTATGTCCATCCCCCAAGCCATGAAGGGCCAAGTTGCTGTCGTGGCTCTGCATGGCTTTGATTTGTTACTTCGAACCTCTGACATTCTTCGCAACTCCGTACATAGTTCTTGGCATCTTTCCGCAACGTCGGCCAATAGAACCCGGCTGAGATTACTTTGTGGGCCAGCGGTCTGGCTCCTTGGTGGCTTCCACAATCACCTTCGTGTATTTCCATTAGGATCACCTGTCCTGCTGTAGGTTCGAGGCACTTGAGGAGGGGTCCCTCGATAGAACCTTCTGTACAGGTTTCCACCGTGGATTGTGTATTTTGCCGCTAGCCTAGTTAATCGAACCGTCTCGGTTCTGTCTGCTGGTAGCTGCCCTGACTCCAAATATGTTAGTATCGGACCTATCCACGATTCTCCGATCGTCAGATCCATTACTTCTGCTTCCGTTGCGGCTGGCTCTTCGGCCCAGGATATCGTAATCGGTCTGTTCTGTTTTAGTTGTTTTGAAGAGGCTAGATTAGCCAGCGCGTCTGCTTCGGCATTTTCTTCCCGCGCTATGTGCTTCATCTCACAGTCTTCGAACTCCTCCCTTATCTTCCTTGCCAGGTCATAGTACTTATGCAATCTAGGTTCTTTCACCTGGAAGTGGTCTTCTACTTGCATTACCACTAGTTGGGAGTCCGCCTGCACCTGTAATCGGCGGGCTCCGAGCTCTTTTGCTAGCTGCATGCCCCGTATCAGTGCTTCGTATTCTGCTTCGTTGTTTGTGGCCTCGAAGTTCAATCAGATTGCCCTCTCGAATACTTCGCCCGTCGGACTTCGGAGTCTTATTCCCGCTCTGTTTCCATGGACGTTGCTCGATCCATCCACCTGCAGCACCCACGGCTCCGTGGCTGCTTCTCCGACCTCTAAGTTTGCTATTTCTTTTTCCGCGTCGGCCTGGAGGTTGCTGGTGAACTCAGCGATGAAGTCAGCCAGAACTTGCGACTTAATAGTAGTTCGAGGTTCGAATTCGAGGCCGTAACCTCCGATTTCTACCGCCCATTTTAGCAATCGGCCTGAGAGGCTCGGTTTTGAAAATATGGTACGTAACGGATAGGACGTGACCACCTTGATCGGATGAGACTCAAAGTATGGTCTCAGCTTGCGCGATGCTGTTACTAATGCCAATGCCAGCTTCTCGAGCGCCGTGTACCTTGTTTCAGGGTCTAGTAGTGGTTTGCTTGCGTAATGGACTGTTCACGAGGACCTCTCCGAGCGCATGCTCTAACACGGATAAGTAGAGTAGTAGCATTTCTCCTTTTTCTGCTTTTGTTAGAAGTGGTGGACTGGCGAGGTAAGCCTTCAGCTGCTCCAGTGCCTTTGCACAGTCTTCCGTCCATTCGAACTTCTTTCCTTTGCGACGAACTTGGAAGAATTCATGAGTTTTGTCCGAGTATCTGGAAATGAAGCAGCTGAGGGCTGCTAGCCGCCCTGTTAGCTTCTGGACCTCTTTGGGACTCCTTGGGTGCGCTATTCCTCGGACTGCCCTGATTTGAGTAGGATCGGCTTCTATCCCTCGCATGGTGACTACGTGCCCCAGGAATTTGCCGGAGGCTACTCCGAACGTGCATTTAGCGGGGTTCAGCTTCATTCTGTACTTGTTGAGAATTTCGAATGCCTGGCGCAGGTGGCCGACGTGGTCTTTTGCTGACTTCGATTTTACGAGCATATCATCTATATAGACCTCCATCGTTTTTCCAATGAGCGGCTCGAACATTTTGTTCACGAGCCTCTGGTATGTCGATCCTGCGTTCTTGAGTCCGAATGACATGACCTTGTAGCAGTATATCCCTTTGCTCGTCATGAAGGCTGTCTTCTCTTGGTCTTCGGGGTGCATGAGTATTTGGTTGTACCCCGAGAATGCATCCATAAAGCTGAGTAACTCGTGCCCGGAGGTGGCATCGACAATGCAATCGATGTGGGGCAGCGGATAAGGATCTTTTGGGCATGCCTTGTTTAGATCAGTGTAATCCACGCAGACCCTGTTCTTCCCGTTTTTCTTCTTCACCACTACTACGTTGGCTAGCCACGTAGGGTATTTTACTTCTCGGACGGATCCGATATCAAGTAACTTTTGCACTTCCTCGTTGATTGCTTCATTCTTCTCCTCGGGGAATTTTCTCCTCCTTTTTTGTACTGGCTTATGGTTCGGATCGACCTGCAATTTATGCGTCATAACTTTGGGGTCGATGCCGACGATATCCTTGTGTGACCATGCGAACACCCCTTTCTCCTGGCTAAGAAAGTTGATCAATTCGTCCCGAACATTCGGCTCTAACCCTGCCCCGATATTTGTCTTCCTGGTGGGATTTTCCGGGTCGAGTTCGACTTCTTCTGTTTCCTCCGATTCCCCCGCAAGTGGGAGTGGCTCGCTTCTGAGGAAGTGCTGTTGGGTGCACACCGCCTTGAAGCTTGCGTAGTAGCACTCTTTCGCGGCGTTCTGCTCCCCTCGGATAGTGCAGATCCCTTCGGCAGTTGGGAACTTGACGACTTGGTGGAAGGTTGAAGGGACTGCTTTCAATTGGTGCAGCCAAGGTCGCCCCAGCAATGCGTTGTAGGCGCTAGGAGCATCTACGACCATGAAGGATATGTCGTAGTGTGCCCCCCCCCACAATAGGTTGGGAGGACTATTGTCCCAACAGTCATCTGAACGCCGCCGTTGAATCCAATCAAGGGCGTCTGGGAGCGAACGATCTTCCCCTCTGGGATCTCCATTTCCCTGAGGGCGTGCATGAACAGGATATTTGCTGAACTTCCATTGTCGACCAGGATCCTTCTTACGAGGCAGTTCGATATGAGCAAGGATATTACCAACGCGTCGTCATGGGGATGGCTCAGCCCCGATACTTCTTCACTCGTGAACTCAATCGGATGGTGGCTTGGATTCTTTCGCGGAGCCACGGCCTCTTCTCTGGTTAGCCTCCGGGCTCGCTTTGCCGCAGAATTGGTGATGCTGCTAATTTCTGATCCTCCAGTTATGCAGTTGATGGTGCGAATTGGGACTGGTGGCTTCGGTACACCCGCTTTTTCCGAGCCTGGCTCATCTGCGTGCTTGTCTCGAGTCCAGGTCTTCTTTCCTCGGTCCGATAGGTATTCTGCAAGATATCCTTTCTTAAGGAGTTCCACTACTTCAAGACGCAAGGCGTGGCAGTCCGCGGTGGTGTGGCCGTGGTCGTTGTGGAACTCGCAAAACTTTTGAGCATCACGTGCGGCCGGATCGGCCTTCATCTTCGGGGGCCACTTCACTTTCTCCGGCATGCGTCGGAGCACGTTCTGGACCAGATCCGCAGGTGAAATAGAGAGTGTGTACTCCGGGATGTACGGTCCCAGGTGATTAATCTGGGGAGGCTTGACGTACGGGTGAGTCCTCGGAGGGCGTCTGTCCCTCTGCTCTCTTCGGCTCTCTTCTCGAGCGTGGGGCCTTCCACTGTTCCGGCGCGCTCGACGGTAAGGCTCGTCTTCCTCCCACTTTATGAGTGCCCACGCGCGATTGAGAGCATCATCCATCGTCTGGCAAGAATAGATGGAGAGCTCTCGATACAGGTCGGAGTCTACGTCGAGGCCCTTGGTGAAGGCTCGTACTGCGGTACTGTTTGGACAGTTGGGCACCGCAACCAGCTCTTTGTTAAATCTGGATAGGTACGCTCGCAGAGGCTCCCCTGGCCTCTGTATTACGGCGTAGAGATCATCTGGGTGTTTGTCGAGACGTCTATTGCTTGAGTATTGCCTCAGGAATAGTTGGTGCAGTTCGGCGAAGGTGGAGATCGAACTCCTGGGTAGATTTATGAACCACTGTAGGGCAGGTCCGGTGAGGCTCCAGCCGAAACTCTTGCACATGCATGCCTCCATCAGCGCGCTCGGAATCGCCAACGCCAGCATCTTCTGCCGATAAACCGCTATATGGTTCTCCGGGTCGGAGGTACCATCGTATAAAATGAAACTGGGCGGCGCGAACCTCGACGGGAGTTCGGCCCCGGCGATATCTGGCGAGAAGGGGGACTCCGCATAGGTTTCTCTCGGTATAGTTCTCTCCGGCGCCGGGAGACCCGGAATTCTGGATAACAAGGATTCTAGGTGACCAAACCTCTGTTCGAACCTTCGTTCGATCTGCTGGACGGCTTGCATTTCGGCCTCGGTCATCTGCCCCGCCCCCGTGTTGGGAGCTGGAGGGTCTTTTGGGGTTCTTTTGGTGGTGGTCCCCTCGGTACGGTTGAATTCGACCTCCAGATTTTTGGCCGAAATGCCGGTGTTTCTTTCCGCGCTCGCGGGCTCTACTACTATTGGTCGTCTATTGTCATTCTGCAGCTGTAACCTTCGGTTCTCCCTCTCAAGGAGTTCGAATCTTCTCGCCATCTCTTCCAACACGCTCTCTGCCCTTCGCACCTGGGTCACCAGTCTCGATACGTGGGGACTCTCGAGGATGTTGGGTGGCGGCGGCAGAAATGCTATCTCTTCTAACGGGGTTACGCTGAATTCCTTCCTGAGATCGTCCAGCGCTCCCGCTGGATCAGGGAGGCGTAGGGCCCCGTTGTTTGGATCAATGGCTCGCCCACGGCCCGGCGCCGTTGGGGCTCCTTGGCCTGTCCCAGCCGGAGCACCTCGACCTCGTCCTGCGGCTGACGCAGTTCTCCGGCCGGCGCAGTTCTCCAGCCGCCGGTTCCTTCCTCAGGGGTCTTGCTTGCGTTGTCCGTCATTCCTGCAAGAAAAGTGAATTTGTTCCCGAGGCCCCACGGTGGGCGCCAAACTGTTGAGGTTCGAATTTTGTAGGGAATCGGAGCCCCGAGAACTATAATATATAATGAAAATGTTTACAAGGTGAATGACGACGTATTACAGTTTGCAGTGAGGGTAAAAGACTAATTATCAATAGAAAAAGATTCTAGCAACGATCCTTCAAGAAAGAAATAGAAAAACTGCTAATGAAAAGTGTAATATCCGCTCTCTCTCCGCCTGCCGCCGCGAGTACTGGGATGTATTTATAGGGATGCTGAAAACCCTAGGATTTCGTACCCTCAGCCATGTCTTGAGCTTGTAACTGCCGGGGTGGTTGGTAGGTAATGGATATAGTGGCTCCTATTTTCCCGTGTAGTGGCTGTTGGGCGTTGAGATAATCTTGGGTTTTGTTTCACCGAACTTCCCCATGTTTACGTCGGAGGGTCGAATCGAGCTGCTTTTAGAAGTAGTTCGGGTCTCTTGCCGGCTTCGAACTGCTCTCTTCGGACTACTTACTTCGAACCAGAGCCCCTTGCGTCGAGGTCGAAAATTGGCCAGTGCTATGAGTTTGATTTTTATGCTGGGGCCGGGTCGGATCTGGTCCGGACCTCTAACAGTTATGAAGTCTTATCCAAAGTGTTACCACTCAAAAAAACGTGGCAATTTTATTTCCCTTAATCTTTGTAGTGATAGTTTTATATCCTGCAAATATTTTTAGTAAAAATATCTACTTAATATACTAAGTAAATTTAATTCAATATTATTACAATTTTGCTAATTTCTTTTAGAAAACATCACATTAACATCAATTTAAATACATTTAATCCCTAAACTTTATATTATATATACACACAATAAGCAGTAATAAAAATTGATGATTATATTCTTTTGTCACATTTTTTAAGTAACATATTTTTTTGCAATTTATATTATTTATTATTTCTTAAATAAAAAAGCATTAATCTTCTTATGGACTACTTTTGCAAATTGAACTTCTATTCTTTAGCTTTTGTGTTTAATATATTTTTTAATTTTTTTAAACTTTATTTATATAATTAGATGTAAAATATAGAGAATAATTTATATTTCACTTGCATTAATATATAATGTTGATGTATACAGTTTATTATATTTTTTAAGGGATTTTTACTTACAAACTGAATTGCATAATCTGATTGCCAAGAACCGATTATTGGATATCATAAATTAATCGTTATGCTTATGATTAAAACCTAGCATGCTCCTATTGAATGCATAAGAAAGATTGCGGAATACATGAATGAATTTATCCTCTGAACAATTGCGCAAGGATTTGATCTTTAATCCTTCTTGCGCAGTAAGATTCAATCCTGAAAAGATCATAATTAAATCTCTTGATCTGAATAAAATCGAAAAAGAAGAAGAGAGAGAAAGAAGATCCTCCAGATCTAATCTTCTGATCTGTATCCCTTGCTCCGATCCAAAAATCTGGTGAAAATTCTCTCCGGATTTCGTGCCTATCGAGAAGCAAAATTTCCTTCCCTTATCTCAGATCCAACCACCTACTTGCAACTCTCAAATCACTGCCTCACTGGTTTGCTGCTTATTAACTTATGATCTTATGGTGTATTGGTATATGAGAACTAAGAGGGTATTTATAGGAAATTCTAATCTCTATTGGCTTGAGCTTTTCATGGGCCAGACCAGGGACCAGTATGCAAATAACAAAGAAGGCTTATCAATTAATTAATTCTCATATTCAACCCAGAACATAATTAATTAATTAATATTGATTCATGCCTCCAGAGAATCAATATTGTCCTACCTCTTTGCTACCACATTAAGCGGCAGCTGACGAGACTAGAGCAGAAGTCTATCAACTCTCATGCACCGTAGCTTCTATGATTAATGTTGTCAAAAGGGGACAAGAGGAACGTAGAAAAGAGGAAGAAGAATGAAAGCAAAGAGAAGAGGCTGAGAAAAAGGGAATGAAAATGGAGTTTGATCACTTGCTTGAACTGACCCAAAAGGTGGATGCCTTAACCAAGAAGTGAATTGGAGACTCTATGATCATTACCCGCTTCCATTATTACTGTTTCTTTTTGGTATGAATGATAAAATTATGGTGTCTAATGAAAATTAACTATTTGTTCGGTACTTTAATAGCTCTCTGATGATTTATCTATTCTTGAAAGTAATCAATTTTTCGCCCTTGAACTTAATCGAGAATATCTCTCCAATTTAGGGGGAAGATTATTAGGGCAGACTGATTAAACAAAGTGTTTAGTTCTTGAGTATTAGATTTCAATAGAATATTCATTGTAAACTCAGAAGTGACACTTTACCAGCTTAATAGTGGTGGTTTTTGACAACATAAAAAATGGGGAAATTGTTAGGAAGTATTCCTACCTAATTGTTATTTTGATCTGTCAAAAGTTTGTATAGAAAACACCAAGCTAGGAGTGTCTCTAGATTAGCTTAGTTCACAAACTTGTTAAGTCCTGTTAGGATATATTGAGTTGTAACAAAACTGATAAAGCTGATCGAGACAAACTGGGTGGAAATACAAAGCTCCAGGAGTAAGGGGAGACCAGCTACCAGTTTGGAGCTGATGACTCAGAGAAACTGACGAACGACACCAGCCTGGATCACCTCCAATTTACAAAGTCAATTACTACTCATATGAAGAGACAAAACATGAATAACCGAAGATCAGTCTTTAAGTTTGGAGATTCATTAAAGACTGATGAAGCACCAACAAGTTTAGATTTCTTAGACTGGCAGAGCCGTTCTGACACAAAAGCAGAATGTCGACATCCTGTGTCAGAAAAGGACGAAGCAGGTGTCGAACCTTTGGAAAAGCGACATGCTCCCATTTGAAAAGAGACGCATCAGATTGTACATCGCTCCAATGTCTCTAAATAGCTACAATTAGAGTTGCTCACACATTATCTATAAATACACGAAGTACTAAGAGTAATCAAATATAGAAATGAAGAAAAAGCACCAAAACTCTACTCAAGTGAAAACCTGACCGTTTCTATCATCAAGGCTATCTCTAAGCCTTCGCGTGTCATTTTAGTGAACACGAGACTCGTAGCTTCTAAGCTCAAGTTATTTGATGTTATTTCTCTCCTAGAAAGAACACAACAATCACTGCAGATCTCGAGCAGTGATTCTTACGGGCATTTAACCAAATAGTTCGACAGTTTGGGAGGAACTATAAAGCTCTCAACTGCGTGGTGTACCCACACTCCAAATCTGCGAAGCCGAAGGGACCAAAGGCCTGGACGAGTGACCTAGTGGACTGGTAGACATTGGCATCTTCCAACTAGTGATAGATCGCGAGACCCGTCTGTAACTGAAGCTTAGTGAATTTCCAAACCAAGGTCTTAAGAGAGGACGTAGGACTTTAGGCTCCGAACCTCTATAAATTCCTTGCTATTTACTCTTTTTCACATTTTTGCAAGGCTTTTAAAACTCTACACATTTTAGTGTTGTAGTATACTGAAACTGAACC
The DNA here is from genome assembly GCA_026898455.1 of Plectranthus barbatus. Lineage (NCBI taxonomy): Eukaryota > Viridiplantae > Streptophyta > Magnoliopsida > Lamiales > Lamiaceae > Plectranthus > Plectranthus barbatus. The sequence goes on from JAPKLW010000737.1 coordinate 359,764, forward strand.
AATAATCTCATTGCTCACTGACAAAGTATTTTCAGAAACACAAGCTAGTCAAGAATCACCAGTTTGTGAGTGCAAATTTTGATCTTAAAATCTTTGCTGCATATTATATATACTCTGATCTCGGGACCAATAATCCTTGAACTCTTTGTTAGTTCATGCTCTCTTCTCTCATAATTGATCAGTTATGGATTATTGAACTTCATCTTCTTAGCTTATACTTGAGTTCTTCATTTGTCAGCTCTCAGTAAACCTAAACTACAACAACTCATTAAGCCTTTACAAGATTATAATCAATTCTAAGATCATTTCAACATTAAGCTCTATACAAATAGTGCGATTAATGATACTGTTTGACAATTATCAAAGCTAACATAATTTGTAATAATAATATTTCATGTTGTGTAAAGAAATTTTATGATAATAGTTTTATGAATTGAAATTCTATTATTATAAGGTTTATGTGCGCTTCACCTTTTATCTTTTTATAAATTTATGAATGTGATTCGATGTATGTATAGATATTAATTCATAGTTATATTATCAATGAAAAGTTAAATAACTTTCTTGGACCCTAAAATGCATACAAATAATATTTTATTAAATTTTCTGAGTCGCACCACAATGTGAAAATAATTATAAATATTTTACAATATATAATAATGTTAAAATTATAGTTATGTTACTCCCCTCTCAAAATTATAAAATATAAATTCTTCACTAACTTTAATTTTTAATTTAGATTTTCACTAAAAATGTACGAGTATTATTTAATATTTTAATTAATTTAACTTGGATTTACTTTTTAAATTAGAATCCTTATTTTTTTTTCCCCTTTCTAAATTCTGTGTTTTACGTTGTCTTATTTTTATTAAATTTATTGTAATGTAATTAAATTAAATCCAGAGTCTTCTGTTCTAAATTCAGCTGAATCTGTCAGCTGTCGACGACCATCAACTTCCATGAAGAAAAGTCTGATATATGCGTATATACTACACACACACAACATAAATGATCTTCCACTTCTTACCACACATTTGAATATTTGATATATACAAAGAGAGAGAGCGATCGGATTGGTGAACAGAATTCAGAATATGGCGGCGCGTGTAAACTATGAGCAGCGGCTGCTGGTTTTCCTACTCGTCTTTGCCTTTACCCAGCTGCTGAATGTTGGCGAAGCTCAAAACGCCACCACCGATCCCTCCGAAGGTGGCCCTCGAAACCTTTCTGCTTGAAGTCTGCATTTTCTTTCTTTCTTCTTTTCTTCTTTTTTTTTTTTGGGGGGGGGGGGGGGGGGGGGAATTGTATTGGGTTAAAATTTTGTTTTGTTT
>JAPKLW010000737.1:361194-373009 GCA_026898455.1 Plectranthus barbatus
AAAGAATTGAGTTCAACTTATGATGTGATTGCATTAATTACTCTCCTTCATCTTCGAATTTAATAACATTTCACTCTCTGGATTACGAGCCTCTGAGACTACTTTAATCTAATTTGTTTTAAATTTTAGTGAAGTAATATTATAATTAGACAAGTATCTAAAGTTTATTAGTTACAAATTCAGATTTTATTAGCTTTTCTACTAATGTATTCATTATATTCACGAGAAAAATAGATTGTAATAAAAGAAATTTTCAAATATTAAAATGATAATTATTATTTTTTACACTTTTCAAATTTTTCTTAATTTTAAATTTATTTATATAAACAAATGTAAAGGTGAGTTCAAATATTTATTTAAATAAAAATATTGGGATTTAAAATTTAAAACAAATTTAATTCAAACGGCAATGATTCTCCTTTTCAATGAAAATTATCCACTTTTAATTTTCTTGAGAATATATGGTCAATAAACTTGAGGAATTTAATTACTTAGTTTCCTTGAAATTAGTTAATTTTATAGGAAAAAATTATGAATTTAATTCACCTAACTATATTTTGAAATTTACATTTAGGGGGCGTTTGGTTGGTGGGTTTCAGAATGAGGAAATGGAATGATTCCGAAATCTACTGTTTGGTAAAAGGGTATGGGAATGAAAAAATGGGAATGATACCCAAATACTTGGGAATCACCAAAACCCTCCAAAATGGTGGGTTTTCATTTTCATTCCCATATCTCATTACCAAAATTATTTATTTAATACTATTTTATAATTATTTTCTTATTTATTTATTTTTATAATATTACTCTAAAATATTTTGATAATTATATTATTTTGTAATATTATATTAAAATAATATTATTATTATATTAATCATTTATTTTTATCTTAATTTTATATTTTATAAAATAAATAACAATATAAAAATATTATATGTTATTATAATTATATATTATTCTTTTTAATATATTAAAATAATAATATTATTATATTAATCATTTATTTTTATCTTAATTTTATATTTTATAAAATAAATAAGAATATAAATATATTATTTATTTATTTTAATATGATTATATTTTCTTAATTTTTAATTATTAAATTAATTATTTATTTCTTATTTTTTTAATTCATCTTATTTATAATTATTTCTTATTTATTTACTTTTTCTTTTTATAATATTTTTTATAATTATCTTATTTATAATATTATATGTTATTATAATTATATATTATTCTTTTTAATATATTATAATAATAATATTATTATAAAATCAATCATTTATTGTGTATCTTAATTTTATATTTTATAAAATAAATAAGAAGATAAATAGATTATTTATTTATTTTAATATAATTTTATTTTGTTATTTTATTATTAAATTAATTATTATTTGTGTAACAATTTAATTATTTTATAAACCTATAAACTTAAAAAATTAATCATTAGAATTAAAATGATTCCAAAACCCATCTAGTAAACCAAACATCAGAATAGAGAATGATTCCCAAAAATCAAACTCATACTCATTCCCTCTACTATCAAACCCATACCCATAGCGATTCCCGACAGTTAAACCAAACGCCCCCTTACATTTTCTTATTATAGAAATTTACCTTAATATATATTTTAATTATTTAAAAATACCCCTCCGTGATTGGGAAGGTTAACAATACTATTAATCACACATTATATTTTATATGCCATTTAATTTGGTATTTAAAATTGTTGAGTTAAGGCCTTACATTAAAATAATAAATCTTTTCCCCCAAAATAAAATATATATATATAGGCTGCACTTGCACCACATTCTCTCTAAACTTATTACAATCTCTACTCTCTAGGTCTCTAATGTCATCTCAATCTTCTCCTACTTTTAATTTTGAATTATAACATGTGATTTAGTATATTTTTAATCTCTTCAATCATTTTGAATATTTTTTTACTAATAAAAATAAGTATTATGATAAAATTATATAATACAAAAGGTTAAAGTATATCCCAAAGTTCTTAAACATATTAAAGTAAAATTAATAGCTATGACCTATATTTAATTGAATTAACATAGTTAGGGTAAACATAAAAAGTTAGATGCTAAATGCCCTTAAGGTAGGTCTATTGCCCCCAATAAAGATGTTTATGAGCTATTATACATAGAAGAAGTTTTTCACAATTTTATTAGCCAACAAAATGTGCTTAAAGATCAAATGGTTTGGATTAGGATTAGGATTAGAATCAGAATTTGGAGCTCAAATTTATACAAACGGAATAATCCACTATCTAAGGCTAATCCCTTAACCTGAATGACATTCTTAATCATATTATCCTCCAAAAGATATCATACTTTGGGGATGATTATGAGATGAACTAGCTACTCGGATCAACTTGAGAAAACTTAAAATTGACTCAGTTTATTGCTAGTTTGATTCTTGATCATATCATATTGATTAGATCAAGTAAGCAGATTGTAGATTAACTCAAAAAATATTATTGCATCATTTCTCACTTTAATAAATCAGCTTATAAAGAGAATTGATGCTTTAACATTATATACTACTAATTAAGACAATATTTTTTAATTAATCTCAAATGACTGTCAATATGGATTGTGTTTGATCATTTTACAGTTCTCGAACTGCTATTAGGTATCCATTATTAAAATAAACATACTTTAATATCATGTTAACATCATTGCTCTGAGTTATAAGGGGAAGAATGATTTAACATTACATAGATATATTCTCAAATCAATGTGGACATTTAATTTGATTCATAGCCCAATACCCTCTGGAAAAGCCTTGAATTTTCTAGGATATTTGTTTGACCCTCCAAAACTCAAGATGCATTGGAGAAGCAGATGCAACGCTTTATTCCACGTACTTCAAACACAAGTATAATCACTTGGTATTTTGGATTAACAGCAAGAGCTCTGAATCGCATATTCGAGCGATGGGGAATTTCAGCACAAGATCAATGGAACATTAGCGGCGAAGTATGCAGTGGTGTTGCCATCGATGGAACAAATGTTGAAACCCCTGAGTTTAATCGGGCAATCAAGTGTGACTGCTCCTACGACACCAATACCACTTGCCATATTACACTTTTGTAAGCTCACATTTCTTTCCCAAGATTTATCACATACATAATACTCCCTCCCTCCTGTCATATTAGGGAGAGGATGCACAAAAATCATGATCTGTTAGTGGGATTAAATTAATATATTATTGGTGAGGGTGGAAAAAAGAAATGAGACTAATAAATGGTACGGACCTAAAACTAATATGGGACTAATATGATGGGAACTTACTAAGATTTCGTATATGTATTGGCTCACATAGACATCCATATAACTTTAGGGCACAATTATGTGGAGTTGATTGTAGAGATGAATGTTGCATTATTCAACATTTTCGTCGATACTTGTGTACAGTTTAACTACAATTGCAAAGAGTGTTTCTCTTATGGAAGTATGGAAAGAGGGTAGGTTAGATATCAAATTGTTTGCGTATTTGTTTTATAATTATTAGTACTTTTTTGGAAAAAAAATAAATAGTTTGGGATATACAGGTATATGTATCCCATCCTTGTTCACTTCTTATGTACTCCAAACTTAAGTATTTTATATTATTTTATTTTTAATGAATTTTCAGGCGAGTTTATGCAGAGAGTGTTTCTGGTCCGCTGCCTGGTGAACTCTGGAACTTGACTTTTCTCACTAATCTGTATGGTTAATTGTTTTGCATTGGCCTTCTTCATGTTTATGGTTTTATTTATGTTATATTTACTGAATTTAGCGTCCAATGCACCATATTAATTCGTTAATGAACTGCCTGATATCTGCGATAAATATTGCATGTCCACGTTTTTCAGAAATTTGGCCCAAAACTACTTGACAGGTCCACTTCCAGCTTCCATCGGTAATCTTTGGCGCATGCAGTACTTGTATAGCATCTTTTTCTTTTTCCTCTATAATTACTTCCCTCAATCTTATTCATTTGCATGGCAAAATCTTGATGGTCATTGACTTATTTAAATTTTTTAGGACCGTTGGCATAAATACATTATCTGGGGAGATTCCCAAGGAACTTGGGCTTCTCACTGATTTAAGATCATTGTGAGTTCCCTTTTGCTTCAAACCCCCATTTTTTGACCAGTCGTATATGTATTTTTTTTTTTTAATTGAAGACTGAAACTTCACGTTAATCATGTCCAGGTCCTTGGGCACCAATAATTTCTCTGGCCCTTTACCATCTGAGCTCGGGAACTTAACAAGATTGAGACAAATGTAATCCACAGCCCTTCACAGTTTTTTGTAATGCGCAGGAGATGAATAAAATAGCTAACTTGCCATTCATTAGACCATTATGAACTTTAAATCTTCATTTGTTTTTGTGGCTTTTTTGTGTGAACATCCATAATATATCACTGGTATTGGTATGTAACTAACAATCTTGATCTTGACCATAGGAGCTCTTGTTTATCTATAATCATGTTTTGGTTAGAACCACACAATTTTTGTTAGGCTAGAATATGGAATGTATTTGCTAACTCCCCTTGTTGTTACTGAGTTTATCATCTTTCCAGATACATTGATAGTGCTGGATTAAGTGGTCCAATACCTCAAATATTTGCAAATCTACGCAGCTTGGGGATAGTGTAAGAGCAGTAGAAAAAATGTATTTTACTCTATTCAAACATACAGAACATCGGCGATAATTGTGTCATTTGGTTATGATTACTGTTCAGGTGGGCATCAGACAATGAATTCACAGGACAGATACCCGACTTCATTGGGAATTGGTCCAGCCTTAGTTCACTGTGAGTTGAAACTCAATTGGCCTTATAATCTCTATAAATAAACTAGTCATGCTTTCTAAGTGTTCGTGTATATATTTATCCTACTCTGCTGTAGTAACAGCTGATGAATATTGTGAATAGCTTTCCTAAGCTTCTTCCCTCATGTTTGGCTGATTCGTGACAATAGGAGGCTTCAAGGGAACTCTTTTGAAGGTCCAATACCAGCATCATTTTCCAATTTGACCATGTTGAGCGAGTTGTGAGTGCTATTCACATATAATTCTCTTTAGCCTTTTTTCATTTTTCATGATTTACTGGCCATATGTGGAATCATTAGGAGAATAAGTGATCTATCCAAGGGTAGTTCTTCGCTGAACTTCCTCAGAAACATGACCTATCTATCCACCTTGTAAGTGGTCATAGATTCTGATTCTCTATATAGAAGTTAGGTGCTACTTCCTTTGAGTTCAATTGATGACTCCTCTGTTTGGCAGAATCTTGAGGAACAACAACATTTCTGGAACCATACCATCGTATTTTGGTGAGTTTCGCAGTTTGAGGTTTCTGTAAGTATCCTGGCGCAGCGCTCTTTGTTTTTCAGATAACATGTAGAGACCACAAATGATATTAATTCTGTGTTTCAGGGATTTGAGCTTCAACAATTTGACAGGAACACTTCCAGAGTCGCTTTTCAATCACAGTTCACTCACTAACATGTAATATTTTCTATACAGCTCAGACATTAATATAGTACGCCACCTTAGTTTGCAAACAAAAATGAGGCAATAAGAGAAGAGCTAATCAAACCTTCTCCAATATCCAGGTTTCTTGGTAGTAACAAGTTGACGGGTGGACTACCGTCGCAGAAGCGGTCATTACTCCGGGACATGTGAAATTTCACGCTTATACATTTCTTTTTGTTCATTTTATTTTTGTTGAATAAAAACTCATTGCATTCTGTCGTGAGATCTATAATTTTCTCTTTCGTGGAGAGCAACAATAGAGTTTCAGTAGATAGAAAATAATTCCTACACTCTCATTTTTTTGCTTTCAGAGATTTATCATACAACGAATTATCGGGGAGCTTTCCATCTTGGATCAGTGATCGGAACTTACAACTGTATGATGGAATGAACACAAATGTCTTCTTTAATTGCTCTAAATACATCACATACTTGTGTATTTCATCTCACTGCTGTAATTTGTAGCTCTCGCTGACATCAAAATATTTCTTTTTTGCAGTAATTTGGTTGCCAACAACTTCACCTTTGTAGGTTCCAACACCAGGTTTCTTGTGGAAACTTTTGTTTTACATTCACACACACACACATATATATATGTATAGATTGGTCATAATTAATTGTATTCTGCCTCAGTGCTTTACCTTCTGGTTTGGAATGTCTTCAGAGGAATTTTCGTTGCAATCAAGAACCGTCTACATGTACGTAATTTTAATTTATTTCATTCTGTGTGATTGATTCGGGGACTGATCTCGAGCTGAATTTCCCTTAAAACATTATGTGAAATATGTTTATGAAGATGAGTGCAACTGTGCTAGCTGCATATATGATAAGAAGCTTGCAATGATGACAATTGGAATAAGACTCAGTCGACTTCAAAGCTTGAACTAAAGTCGTTCAAATATGTTGACAATTGACTGATTATTTCTTCAGATTCAAGCTTCGCAGTGAACTGTGGTGGTCCGCAGATTAAATCAAATGAACGTTCGCAGATTTTGTATGAAGCGGACAGTCATCCTCTTGGTCCAACAACGTATTACGTCACCAATACACTCAGATGGGCAGTTAGCAACGCTGGTCTGGCTCTTGATAACAATAACGTGGCATACAGAGACTACGGCGACTCATCATCATCATCACTATTCACAAATACTCTGGACTCAGAGCTGTTCCAAAGTGTTCGACTTTCTGCTGGTTCACTGAGATTCTACGGTTTAGGCCTAGAAAATGGTAACTATGTTGTGAGACTCCAGTTTGCAGAGGTAACTAATCCACGTGCCAGGACTTGGCAGACTCTTCAAAGGCGTGTTTTTAACATATACATCCAGGTATGATTATGAATTAATTAGAATGTTTAAAATGCTTTTTTTAACTCAGTTTACTGACTCTGTTTCATGATATCTAGGGGAATTTGGAGGTGAAAGATTTCGATTTGCAAAGAGAGAGTGGAGGGATCTCTTTAAGAGCTGTTTCGAGGGAGTTCACAGCACAGGTACAGGAAAACTATCTCGAAATCCATCTGTTTTGGGCTGGAAAAGGGACCTGCTGTATACCTCGTCAAGCTGAATATGGTCCTTTAATTTCAGCTATAAGTGTGACACCAAGTATGTATATTATTCAAAAAACCATATTGCTGATATATACATAAATTTTTTCTCACATGGGTCGCACAATTGTATTGATCACTTTTCTGTCTCTGTCGTTTTTTCATTTTTTTAACAGATTTCCCTCCTAGTAGCAAAAGGAGCCAAACCGGTCTTATTGTGGGCATAGTTGTTCCGGTTACAGCTGTAATTTTGCTTCTATTTGCACTGTATTACAAATACCAAAGAAGGAAGCGGCAAAAGAACCTTGAGCATGATGGTGAGAGTAGGAAGATGTTTCTTCGATTTTTTGCCTATGTTCATCATCTTTTTCCTACTTCTTTACCTGGTGTATGCAGACTGTTAATAAATCATCTTGTGGTTAAGGCATCTAGATTACGTTGCTAGCATTTTATACATGATTTGAAGTTACCGTGCCTCGTCCCCTGGTGTGAACTCATACTACAAAAACTTAGAGTTTATTATCTTTCCAAAGTTTAAAGTCTTCCCTCGGAGAAAACTTAAAAAACACTCGCTAACATGTCCTCTTTGATTACAGAGTTTCTAGGGATCGATGCTCGACCTTATACATTCACTTATGCTGAACTTAGAGCTGGCACAGATGACTTCAATTTTTCAAATAAGCTCGGAGAGGGAGGATTCGGGCCTGTGTACAAGGTAAATACTATTTCTAAACTCAGCTGACAAGATATGCACTGATTTGGTTGGTCATTCATAGCATATGACAACTGTTTTCGTTGGGAGTATGTTTGTGTATTGTTTTGCATGCATTGATAGATTTGTGCAATTTGAGAAACAGGGGACACTTGTGGATGGAAGACTAGTTGCTGTTAAACAACTGTCTGTGGCATCACACCAAGGAAAGAGTCAATTTCTAGCTGAGATTGCTACTATATCGGCTGTGCAGCACCGGAACCTTGTAAAACTTTATGGCTGCTGCCTCGAGGGAGAGAAACGCCTGCTCGTTTACGAGTATCTCGTGAACAAGAGTCTTGATCAACTATTATTCGGTAGTAATTACTAGTTTTGCTGTCTTTCAATAACTTTTATTTTATGCATAAAAAATGGAATTTGATCTCTAATGTAATAGGAAGTAAGAGCTTGTATCTTGACTGGAAGGCACGTTTCAACATATGCTTGGGGGTGGCGAGGGGTCTGGCCTACCTACATGAGGAATCTCGACTTCGAATTGTTCACAGAGATGTGAAGGCTAGCAACATCCTGCTGGACTCTGATCTCACTCCTAAAATCTCAGATTTTGGCCTGGCCAAATTGTATGATGACAAGAAGACCCATATCAGCACTAGAGTTGCAGGCACAATGTAAGATCCTTAAAACATCTCTTTGCCTCATGATAATTGGTAATGGATTTCTTCTGCATTGGCTCAGTGGGTATCTAGCACCCGAATACGCAATGCGCGGACATCTTACAGAGAAGGCTGATATATTCAGCTTTGGCGTCGTAGCTCTAGAGTTGGTGAGTGGAAGACCAAACTCCGATCAGAGTTTGGAAGACGACAGGATATATCTTCTTGAATGGGTATGTTTGTCTTGTCTGTGTACCTTCATTAAGGTAGAGGTAAGGTTGTAATGAATTGTTGGCATGTGCTGTTGCAGGCCTGGAACCTTCATGAAAACGAGAAGGTAATCGAGCTGGTGGACCCGACATTGCATGAATACGATGAAGATGAAGTGAGAAGAATCATCGGTGTTTCCCTCCTGTGCACTCAATCTTCACCGGGCATACGGCCGGCCATGTCTCGTGTGGTGGCAATGCTTTCCGGTGACATTAGGGTGTCTTCCGTGACTACAAGACCGGGCTATCTCAATGACTGGACGTTTAATGATACGTCTACTTTTGTGGATGGTTTCGATATTAATGATACGACCACTTTTGTCACGGTTGGGGATAGTCTCAATTGGGAGTAATCCTTATTAGATAGAATCAGAATTGAAATATCTTTATCATATTTAAAATTCTCTCTCTATAAATTCCAATGCTCATAATTATTGTAAATGATCCAAAACTCGTAAGGTAGGTGCTCGAGAGATTTGATAATATACATGGAGAGGAGCCATCTAACCTTCTTATTATTTTTTCACTTTAAATATCATATATAACCTGTACAATGCAACTCGAAACCACTATGAATATTTGTGTTCGTTTACTTTTTTATTTTATTATTTGTGTTTGCAATCACTATATTTGTGCAACAAGATTTTGGTAGGTTGAGATGGCCTCGTATATTATTTGATAGAAGTAAAATATGACTATTTATGTCTTTTGGATCTCAAGAACACTATATTAATTAATCTCATAAAAATGCCAGCTTCAATCCCTACAACTGATCCTTCTTTTTTAGATAAAAAATAATTGTATTAAAATTCATTTTCTTGTTATCAATTTTCCTCTCTTAATCTTTCAATTGATAACTATAAACATGGATTCAATTTAATCTCTTGATTTGTCATTAAATCTGTATTCAATTAAATTAAACCAGGAATTTAAACCATCAACAACAACTTGAGTTGATTAATTTAACAAGCATCTAAGATTATTTGTTAAAACCCTAGATTGGCAAGGGTTTCTACTTTCTAGCCATTAATCATGGAAAGAAACAAGTAAAGATGAATATTAAATTGCATTAAAGAAAACAAAACTTACAAGAAAATAAAGTACGATCTCAAACTTGGGAAAAAATAAATGCTGAATGAAAGATAGATTAAAAGGCCTAATTTACAAGACTATGGTGGAATATCTTGTGGGCTAGAGCTTCAGGGAAAAGATTTGAATAGGAAATTGAGCTCAGTATTCAATTTTGACCAAGATTTGACTAAATCCGTAGCTGAGACATGTGCATCGATGGACGCACCCTGCATCGATCGATATGGTCATGCACGTCGGTTGACATACTCTGCGTCGATCGAAATGACTGCATCGATCCGAATGCTCCACATCGGTCAAAATAGAGTCATCCTGCAGATTTCCTCTTCAGTTGTACACTTTTCTCCATATTCCATCTATTTTCCTGTAAAATCAACCACCACAAGCATAATACCTACTAATTTATACTCATGCATAAAATATAATAATAAACTAACTAAAACTACAGAAAATAATAGAAAATAAGAATAATAACCACTACAACAAATAATAATATAGACAACGCGAGTTTTGCGTCGTCTATTGCCAAACTTTGCGTCATGTATTAACACGTCATCTATGCTGAGACGCTAACAGACGACGCGAAGATCGCGTTGTGTATATGTACATAGACGACGCATAATTCGCGTCGTCTATAACGTAATAGACGACGCGAATTTTGTGTCATCTATGTGCATACACACGACGCGATTTTGCACGTCGTTTATATATGTGTAGAAGTTATAGATGACGCTGTTTTTTGCGTCATCTGTGTACATATAAACGACGTGAATTCTCACGTCTTCTATTGTTTTATAGATGATGGAATTATTCGCGTCGTCTCTTTCGTCTATTGCAATTTTTTTTTCCTGTTAAGCCTGATTATTCATACCTCTTTAACTATCACAAAATGCCAAACCATTCTGAGAGTGAGCAACAAATATAATGCTTATATATCAATTAAATTCAAAAACTCATATTACAATAAGTAAACAAAATAAATAATTCAAAAAAACAAACATATGTTGGTGGCATAAAATTTCTTTCAAATGTGTATGTAAGTTTCAGCCTTCAGATTCACTACAGGGCTCAGTCACCACAAGCCACCTCGAATGCTATATCCGAAATTGAACAGGCCAAGGAAGAGGAGGTGTGCATCTTTTGCATAGGATATGATCTTTCAGGCTTCAATTCTCCAACTCATAAACCAGACAGGAAATTTCTGGGCAGATTTAGCAAACCTTACACCTGCTGCAATTTAGCTTGTATTCAGTCAAGATGCCACGTTCTACACTCCTGCAATTAGAAGACAGGGCTCCAAGCCAAAGAAACCGAGTCCAAGTAGCACACAAGTGAAGAGAAAGCAGATAGAAAAACACCCACCACTTGTTCGAAAAAAGGTCTAGCTCAGATAGAGATAATTAAGCTGAAATTGGAAATTGAATTATCCAAAGTGCAAAAGCCACAGCAAAACGCTACGGGGCTGAGAACCAGAGAAGGGTAGGCTAAGGGTAGTCCACACAACACAAGAACTAGGAGCAGTGGGTTAGGATCACCACACAATGACCAAACAAACAAGCATACAAGTTCCAGGAGCAACACCTTGAATAATCCCTAAGATGTTCTCAACATCCAAGCATGGTAAGGAGTAGCTCAATGTAAGGGAACAACACCAATATCCACAACGAGACAGCCCTCATACAGTTCAAAATACTCAATCAAAATCGTGAAAGTAAGATACAAGAACAAGAAACTTAGCTCACAACAGATGAAAGGAGAGGTGCTTCCAACCGTTTACACCACCTCCAAAAGAGATTATCACAAAGAAAGAAAAAGGTGGAGGGATTGTTAGAGAAAGCCAAGAGCAGTCCCCAAGGACAGACAATGCTCGCAGCGATAGTACGGCCGAGAACGAAACACAACACACAAAGAACTCAGAGGCTCAAGGTTTGTCAATAATGGGTGGTCAGTCCAGAATTGACGAAAGGTAGAACTTGAGGAGATCATGTAGAGGCCAGCAATCGGGGGG
>JAPKLW010000738.1:0-10459 GCA_026898455.1 Plectranthus barbatus
TAGTGGTTTTTGTTGTATACATGTATTTTTTATAAATACAAAAGATTGTGATCTTATTTAATAAAATGTCATTGTTTTCTCCATCAATATTAAACTAAAATATATTTCTTGTACCCCCTATTTTTTGGGGTGGGGGCATTTACTTTTGATGGGGACTTTTTATTTAAGATATGCATTCTCAATAAATATGGGAAAAAGTCAAAATTTTATAAAATGTGACAAGTTGAGATTTAAAAAATGAACATTAATTTTCATGGCATATTTTATAGCAAGATGTAGGCCAAGTCAAACAAGAGTTAAATTTTGATTGAAAGGGTATTATTATTTATTAGTTTGTGTAACACATGTTTTGTAATTATATTTATTGTGTTGGTTTAGCTAATTAATTTATTTTAATTTTTTTAAAACATTAAAGAAACATATTTACATAATGTCCATGTTGAAATTTATTTATTTGATTAACAAATAAACAAAAGCAATTTGTCGAATAATTTGATCAAACTATAAAATGACACCTATTGTATTTGTATCAATATAGACTATTCTATATTGTTTGAAATTATTAAAATTTGAGAAATTGATCTTCCGGCATTACAACTCAACAATGTACTAAACATAAAATAAATAATTTTACAATTTTGTCATTTTTTTCATCTTCAAAATATTACATCAGCATCAATTTTATTTATTCACTACTATTCTTATATTTAATACACACACAATAAAGAATAAGTAAAGTTTAAACAAAATTATTTTGCTGTCATTTTTTTCTTTAAATTCTTATATTTAATACACACACTCGGATGTCCTTGAGGAAGCTCGAATTTGTGACCTCTTCATCTAGACAAGGTGATTTTATCACTACATTTCGAGTGATGGGACCAACGATACAATTCTTGTACACTTGTAGTGCCTCATTTTGCAAATCCACTCAGAATTTTATAAATTTTGTATTTAATATATTTCTTTTGGTTTATCAAATACATATACTTGGATACATAGCAATACAATACAAGTAATATATATTATAATTACATTAATTTACAAAGCTCATTAGGAAAACTTGAACTTGTTTTAAAATAAGGGAAGGTCTCAGGTTAGGCACGCCTAAACGGTTTAGGCGGGTTTTATTCATTAACCCAAGTCAAATCCATCTAATATATCCTAATTGGTGATTAATAAAACCCTATTTGAGATGTGTGAACTCATTTGGGTATGAATAATATCCGCCTAAACCGTTTAGTCTTAAAACAAACACAGTACAAGTTTATGATTCTATTAAATATATCTTAATATCATAAAATAAAATACTCCATCTATTCAAATCATATGGTATAATTTGATCTTGAATGTTTGACAAAAATTATTTAAGAAATGAATTTATTTAAATAAATTATTCTTATTTAAAAGTATTAAATAACAAATTTTTTCATAATATTACTTTTAATATTTTAAATTTCCAAAAAAATAAATAATTGAGCAATACATTTGTAAATTAATAAAAATAATACTCCCTCCGTCCCATTAGAGTAGTCCCATTTCTTTTCGGCACGGAGATTAAGGGCTGTGAGTGTAGTGGAATTAATATTTTATTGGTGAGTGAAAAAGTTAGAAAAATGGGACTAATTTATGGGACAAACAAAAATGAGAAATGAGACTACTTCAATGGGACGGAGGAAGTACTAAATAGAGAAACTGAATCGTATAATTAATTAAAATATTCTAAATAATCATTCAAACCAAATAATCGGAATTGAGAGGTTTGAAATATTCTATTCATTAATAAAAAGCTTGCACATTGGTGTAGGAGAGGCGCCATCAATGCACCAATAAGAAGGATCTTGCAAATCGATCTCGGCCGTCGATTCCACCGGCCTTACAGATCACGGCACCAGTCACAAAGTAAAAATCGAGAATCACCCACAGTAATCGGCGTGGCACCCCAATATTGATCCTCTGCTTCGCTGGTTGCATCTCGACGCCTCACGTGTTATAACCAAACCACAAAAGTAAAAAAGAAAAAGTGAATATATGAAAAAAGGAGTAGAATATTGAGAAGCTGCCCGAGGGGGGCAGCGGGCAGCGGGCAGCGGGCAGCATGATTTTTTGTGGGGCCCATCTGACGCAGCTCCGAAGTGGGCGGATGGCTAAACGATAAAAAGTGTGGGGACTCTGATGCAAATTATGAAATTGAGAGTCTTTGTCATCTTCTCCGCTGGGGTAGCCCCGTTTTACTTTTCTTACGCTCTCGCCCTAATCTTTTCCTCAAATTACATTTTCGCCCCGGAAGTTGTTGGTATTTTCAAATCTTTCTTTATTAAGTAGTGAACTTATATTTCTTTCATTTGCAACTAATCCCTCCATTCAACACTTCATTAAAACTCAATACAAATTTGAAGAATTATCGATTTAGGACCCAAAAGATAGTTTAATTATTGATTCAGACCCCGAGAGATGAATTGTCAATTCATAACCCAAAAGATCAAACAATTCTCAATCCACGACCTGATATTGAGGACCTAGATTGAGTTATTTGATCTTTCGAGTCCTGGATTGAGAATTTTTGTGATCTTTCAGGTCCTGAATTGAGAATTAATATTTCAGGTCATGAATCGATAATTAAACTATCTTTCGTGTCCTAAATCGATAACACTCCTATAATTTTTTATATTCTTAAAAGTTATTTCAAAATCCATTTTCCATACCTCTCATTTAGGAAAAGTAAGTTTACGAACATGTAGAGTTTGAATATAGAAAAAAAAAAAAAACAGTCCATTTGTACGGGTGTAGTGATTAAAATATTTTACTTGTGATCAAGAGGACATAGGTTTGAACTTTTTAAGGGACATTTGAGTGTGTGAAAAAGTATACGTTTAAATTAATGTAAATAAAAAAAGAAAATTGTCCTTCATTTAGGCGCACAAGTGGTGAAAATGTCTTACTTACTAATGATCAAGATACCATGAAATCAAGCTACTTTAAAGATATTCAAGTGTATATGAATTTTTAATTAACAAATTATATTAAAAATGCTTGTACTTGCCATAAGAAAACATAAATTAATATTAATAATTCAAGACCTAAAAGATAATTTAATTATTGATTTATGATTTAAATATAAATTCTCAATTAAGAATCTGAAATATCAAATAAATTTTCAGTAAATGAACCTATAGATTATAAAAAAAAAATTATCATTCTAGGACCTGATCTGGATTAAGAATTATTTTATATTTAAAATTTTGAATTGATACTTATATTATATTTTATATCTTGGATTGATAATACTCAAGATGGAAAACAATAAAGTTAATGGACCTTAAAATTATAACCCAACAAACAAGGGGTCAAACTGCTAAAAAGATTTAACAAATTTATTTTTCATTTACTACAAAGCTATTGTTGGCCAACAGATGCAATGCACTGCACTGCACTTCTTCTGCCACATTGATTCAATTTCAACCCCTTGGATTTGTAGAAACTGCCACTTGTTTTTTTACTTTATTATTTTTACTTATTTCCAAGCAATTATTAATAATTATAATCATATTCCAGTGGTCCAACCCCCATTAAATCCTGGTGGGCTCGACCAATAATATTAATGCCAGTCATTTCAAACTTGTGAGAAATTGATGAGGCAATTGCTACAACCAAACAATTACAAAATATGTGAATTCTTTCAATTGACTTTATTATATATATATATATATAATAATGTATGTATGGGGTGCATTATGGTGGAAACCACTTCTTAGATATGAAATAAGACTTGATCTTGTCCATTGATTAAAAAGATTGACGCTCCAGATGCATTTTTGAGCTGCAAAAATTCGCTGCAATAATAGAAGAAAAAAGTTGCAGAAAAGGGTTTTTTAGTAAATGTGATGCACCTTTTAACTTCCTCATATCTTACCCATGATTTTATTTGCTAAAATTTCGGAACAGTTTTACTGCATAATTTTATCGAATTCGCTGCAGTATTAAGAGATAAAAGTTGCAATATTAAGAGGAAGAAGTTGCATTACGTAATTTTTTAAAAATCAAAATTATATATGCACGATTTTCAGCCCCTAATTTTGCGGAATTTGAATTCTAAAATACTACATTTCAAAATTAAATTATACTCCCTCCGTCCCGCATAAATTGTCTTCATTTTCTTTTTGGTCTGTCCCGAGATATTAGTCCTCTTTCCGAAAAAGGAAAGAATTAACAAGTTAATCAACATAATTAACTAATTAACTTTTCCTTTTATTTAATTAATTAAATAAAAAATAAAATCCTAAAACTACCCCCTCCCCTCTCAAACCCTAAAATCATTTCATCTCCCTGCGCCGTCCCTCTCCCCCCTAACCTCTGAAACCCTCTCTCCCTCTCTTCTTCGTCTCTCCGCCACCGCCCTCCGATATCGGTACCTTCTCGCTGCCCCCTCACCTGATGAAGTCCTCCGATGGTACCTTCACAGAACCCCCTCACCTGCGATGAAGAAACCAGACGATCTATCGCCTCCGCTATTCCCTCCGTCCTCGGTTGCACTCACATGTGAAACGCGGCGGAGACCCACGTTTTGTGTACGAATTTAACAGATAAGTGGAGAAGGTTTGCAGCGACGAGTTTTTATGCGCAAAAAATCTGGTGGAAAGCAAAGATTTGTTGGGGCATTTCGTGATCGGAAAATTGGAGGATAATAGCAGTAGGTTTGGATTCTGTTCGATTTCTTCTTCGTCTGTTCCTCAAGAATCAATTTCTTCTTCGACTGAGCCCCACGTGTTGTAGTGGAGGCGTGGGATCGGAATATCTTGTTGCTGGGGGAGAGCTGCCCGGCTCGGATCGTGGGACAGTGGGATGCCCATGGACTGCTGGCCGTGATGCAGCGGCGCGTGGGGGGTCACGGCGGCGGCGGAGGAGGAGGGATTCAAGAAAAGCATGTTGGGTGGGGTGGTGTCGGAGTCGGAGTAGGCTGCATAATTAGGGTTCATGAGATAAAGCGTGTGAAGGCCATCAGCTTGGATTTCGGAGCTGCTTTGGTAGTACATCGCCATGGATGAAAATTGCTAATTATTTTTACTAATCGCACCATTAGCATCCCTTATTACTCAAAAATTGGTTACCGTGCCCGGTCAAATGAAGACAATTTGACCGGGACGGAGGGAGTATTTGTTTCCTAATTTAATGGGATTGGTTCTCTGAATTATAGTATTTCAAATTAATTTTTATGTTCTTTGGGATTTCAAACATTAAGCAATTTTAGAAGATCATAAATAAAATTCAACTTGATTATCAATAAAAAATTGCATTTTTTATACAATTTAGTTGCAATAAATGATATAATCATTTGCAGTAATTAAATGCCTAATGCACGGATCCATACAACTACACAAAAAAAGCAAATTTAAATTTTTTAAAAGCAGATTACTATCATTGCTATTATTATGAAAATCATGTGCAGTATTACAGGCGTAATTATTGCATATTTCGTGACAGTAGCAATTTTACTAAAGACAAGGAAAAAATAGAAATATCATGCGACAAATACAAGCAGTACTCATAAAATATTGCAATAAATATGCTCTATTTATGCATGTTTACAGGCGGAATAACAGCATATTTTTAATGAAATTATACACTCGATGTACCAATACTGCAAATTTACAGGCTTGATATATGCAAATTTACAGGCTCAATATATGCAAATTTACAGGCTTGATATATGCAACTTAAAATACATTCTATCAATTCGTATCAGCAAAAAAAACTTACAAAACAATAAGGAATCCGTAGTAAAATCAACTATAATTTCATAGATAATAAGAAAGAATGAAAGCGTAGGGATTAAGGGGGCAGACGTTCCTCGCCAGTAGCCAATCTGCAACGCAGTCGACATGAAAACGTTGTGCACAATTAAAAATCCCCACCAATCGATCTTGACATAAATCACCTTGACAAACAACGCACACCTCTCCGTCGCCGCATTACACCACCGCTTCTTCACAACTCATCCTTCTCCAAAAATCTATTAATTTCCACCTTCGACAACCCACCAATTTTAGAAACGGATTGCTAGAATGGAAGTCTGCGCCCAACATATGATGTAGTAATTGCGGATGCGGTGGTCATCGGCGATGCACGTGAAGAAGGTGATGAACATGGACCAGGCAGCGATTGAGAAAAAAAGAGATAAAGAAGTTGTAGAGAAAGAGAAAAAATATGTTGCGTAGGGCAAGAAAATTGATTTGATAAATATATCATGATCTATAATTAAGGAATCAATTAAGGAAATATAAATATTGATAATTTTAATTTACTATAATGTCCTTTATCAAGATTTAAAATAAAAAAAGAAAATAATAATTCAAAATAAAGATAAAATCTGATCCATTAGATTTTAAAAATTAATTACTCAGATTTAGTTCTTATCTCTCATCTGGGTGGTGGTTCACATATGATTACAACTCATGTATGTATATATTATACTTTTGCTTTGGTTATATGATCAAGTTTGATCTTGTATGTTTGTAAAAAAATACTCCCTCCGTCCCACCTCAATTGTCTCATTACTTAAAAAGACAACTTTTTCACACTCAACAATAAAATATTAATTCCACTCAACTTTTTTTACACTCACACTCCTTGGTTATTGTGCCCGGTCAACCCGGGACAATTCAGCCGGGATGGAGGGATTATTAAATATTTAAATAAGTTATCAATATAACCCTTCTTAAAAATACTCTCTCTGTCACAGACAATTAATCATATATTAACCGGACGTGATAATCAATATTTGTCAGTGTAGTGAAATTAATATACTAGACGGATGAAATCTTAATTAACTTATCTTTTTCATTATATTACTTTATAGCTTGATTTTTCAAGATTATTCAAATGTGCAATTGTAAATTACTATAGAATAATAATTCTCTTTTCGTCATGCATATTTAATCCCACTTTGATCGTATACGATAACCAATGTTTTTTTAGTGTAATGAAAATAATATTTTATTAATGTGAAGATTTTTTTTTTCATTTGAGGAAAAAAAAAGATCTAGTGGGACAGACAAAAATGGAAAATGAGACTAATTTGACGGGACAGAAAAAGTAACAAATAAAAAAATTGAATCATATAATTGAAATGAACCATATTTTCGAATGGAGTATTATTTAGGAGAATTGTCGATTCAGGACCCAAAAGATAGTTTAATTATTGATTTAGGACCCAAAAGATGATTTGTCAATCTAGGACCCGCAAGATCAAATAATTATCAATCTAAGACCTGATATTGAGGTATTGGATTGAGAATTGTATGATCTTTCGGGTCCTGGATTGAGAATTTTGGTGATCTTTCAGGTCCTGAATTGTGAATTAATCTTTCGTGTCCTGAATTGATAATTAATCTATTCTTCGGGTCCTGAATCGATAAAACTCCTATTATTTACTATACTATGAAAAAATAGGTTTTATTTGGTAATTTATGTTAGATGCAATTTCATTGGTTAAAACTCTTGGTCCATGTGGTCCACGCCGCACTAAATTATAGCCCCTCCCAACCCTTTTGCCCGGCCATTTCACTATATAAAACCATCACCCCCTTCACACCATCTCTCCTCCCACACTCACACTTTCTTCATCAACAACTCACGAGTCTCGCCTCGCCACCGTCGCGTCGCCTCGTGCCACCACTTTCTCCGCCGTGGAAAAGATGAGATCTTATTCCTCTCACTACGCCGGAGGCGAACACCACCAGCCCTATTTTCTCGATTCTTGTTTCCTCTGCCACAAACATCTCAGCCAAAACAGCGACATCTACATGTACAGGTTGGTTGGGATTTCGAAAATTTGTGGGTTTTCCTCAAATTTGTGTATTTTAGGAACTCGATTCTCGATTTCTCGAATTTTAGGGTTTTTTGTTTAAAATTATTTTTTGTTTTTGCAGAGGGAATACACCGTTTTGCAGCCAAGAATGCAGGCAAGAACAGATTGAAATGGACGAATCGAAAGAGAAAAGGTGGAGAATCTCTTCTTCTTCCTCTTCCTCGAAGAGAGCTAACTCAGTGAGACAAAGCAAGGATTCGAGCAAAGAATCCGACACCAACAAAGCTGTTCGAACAGGAACGGTTGCTGTCGCCTAAGCCAGAAACTCAAAAAATGCATATCAAGATCCAAATCTCCAGCCCTAAAAATATATATATACATATATAAATACAAAAAAAGAGGGGAGATTTCTGAAATCCCTGAAAACTGAGATGCCGGAAAATCGACGTTGAAGGATCTGTAAAAAAGAAAAGAAGGTTGCCGGAGGAAGGAGGAGAGAAGGCCTCTGCAACATCAAACAATTTTGGTTTTTTTTTTTTTTTTTTTTTGGGGATTTTGATTTTGCGCAATGTTTCTTGCTTATTTGTAATGAAATAGCATTTCCATGTCTATAATGGGATTCAACAAGATTTAGATCCTTTGTTACCCCTCTCTCTCTCTCTCTCTAGATTTTGTTTGGAATCAGTTTCTGCCATGGAACTACTCATAATCTGCATAAAATAATTTAATTATTGATATAATATTCAAAATATTAAATAATTCTCAATTAATTATCTCAATATGAGGTCGGATTTAATTTTTTTTTTAATCTTTTAATCATGTTTTTAAATTTTTATTTTTCACATCATAAATTCAGAATTAATTATTTGGATAATTAAATTATATTTATGTTCCTGAATTGATAAAATTCTTAATTTCAAAATATTCATAGTATTATTCTTATATATTTTTCCTAATTCAATTTTATATATGTGGATTTTCAGAAGTAGTGTACTTGCATAATTAGAATTATTGAAAATGATTAAAATCGACCACCATCAATAAAGGTGTGATGAATAATATATATATATATATAAATATATGTTAACAAATAAAATACCATGAAATTAGGAACTACCATATTTATCAAATCTAATAAAATTGTAACTACCTAAAACACCCTTTTAATTAAATTAAAAAATAAATTATCTGCCACATGTCATTATTGTAGCCATCCGATTAAAAAAATGGACGCTTGGATTATAGGTCATTGTTCATTCACAACATTTAGTTCAGAAATGAACGCATATATATATAGAGTTGTGTTCATTTCCGAACTAAGTACTGTGAATGAACAATGAACTAAATATTAACCATAAATTTAAATAATCCAGCGGTTGATATGATGACATGTGTCAAATGAAATTTCTTTTTTAATATCATTAAAGGGTATTATAGGTAATGTATGTATTTTATTATTATGGTCGGTTATTATTATTAGGTAGTAAATATTATTATATTTTATAGTAGATTTGATAATTATGGTAGTTACCTAATTTTTTGGGATTTAATTTATTTAGCTTCTTTTAGGGTTCAATTAATTTGTTAATTCACCCTCTCCTTCACGATCGTCCACCCTCTCCCTCATGATCGTCCACCCTCTCCCTCACCATCGTCCGGCCACCAGCCCTCTCCCTCACCATCGTCCGGCCACCAGCCATGGCTCTCCCTCACCGACGTCGTCGCAAATGCCGGCGAACACGCCGGCTGTATCGCTGCACGGCGAGTCAGTCGAGCCCGCCACCCTTCGTCAATCGCGCAAAACACCGCTAGGCCAGGAACGCGCAGATCTGCGCTTGGACACACTCCCCGTCGCCGGTCTGAAACCGGACGGCCACCATTCTCCCACTTATTCAGTCGCCGGCACCGGCATCGCTCAGGCAGAGGGAACGCCGTCGAGTGAGAATCTCAACCATCGAAGAAGTCGGACGTGAACTGTCAAAGATTTTATTTTATTTTCTGTCATATGCGATTATCATTTTTATTTTATGTGAGTATCATTATTTATGAATAAATGTATCATTCTTTGAATCCAACTGACACTTGGTGGATCGCCTTCACGTCTAGATTTTATTTTTTTTCTGTCATATGCGATTGTCATTTTTATTTTATGTGAGTGTCATTTTTTATGAATATATGTATCATTCTTCGAATCCGGCTGACACTTGGTTGATCGCCTTGACGTCTAGATTTTATTATTTTTGTGTCATATGCGATTGTCATTTTTATTTTATGTGAGTGTCATTATTTATTAATAAATGTATCATTCTTCGAATCCCTGTTTAACGAATAATTTAAATTGTTTATACATTTAATGATAATATATTACTGGAAGTTGAGAGAATAACCTTATAATGACACACAAAGTCATAAACAATGACACACAAAGCAATAAACAATGATAACGATTAACTTAAGATTATGGAATAAATCGTGGTGCATTTTCTCTTTCCAATTTATTTGATAATAATGGAAAAAATCATTAATGACAACCAACAAATATGCTAAATATTCGATTAAATTTGTCTAGATCGTGAGTTGATCCTAATTGGTAACTGTCCCCATAAATTTCGACTTTCAGTTTTTAATTGTGCGGTTTTTTTTTTTTTTTTC
>JAPKLW010000738.1:10559-65925 GCA_026898455.1 Plectranthus barbatus
ATATATATATATATATATATATATATATATATATATATATATATAATAAATATATAAAATTTTCCATTTTTGGGTATGCACGGAAAAGGAAATATGGCACAAAAAGCTGATTTTGGGGATATTATTTTTTCATCTGTATTTTTTTAATTCAAGTTTTATGGAATGCCGTTTGGCTCTACTTTCAAGTATTTTTTATTAAAAATTTTAAAATAATAAAACTACGTTTTCTACTAATTTATAATTAATATCTGTCAACAGATTATAATAGAGACACAAGAATAGAGTTGAGAATTTTATATAAATAAATTATATAATATTGAATATAATAACACTCAATGCTTCTCGCAAAATGTATTTTATTTAATAAATCACCCCTAAAAATAACATGGGATTTTCTCATGATTGTGCTCCAATTTTAGTGGACATAGTAAATACTTTTTTAAAAAAAGTGAACTTATTTATTCAAAAAGAAAAAAGTAAGAAATTACTTTTGATGAGCTAAAAAAAAAAGTAAAAAGGAAAATGTGAAGAAAGTGAAAAAGTGAGAAGGTTCCAAAGGGGGGCACATGTGCAAATAAATCTTTATGGAACATTGTACCCAACATTTGATTAAAATAAAAAATTCTTTTTAAGTAATGATTTTGGTGGAAATTAAATTAAAAAAGTTGTACTATCTTTGCATATTTTGATGGAATAAATAATTTGAGATTCTTGTAGAGCCCAATTAGAAGATACCAATTATTTATGCAAAAATAATGAAATAGGAAAAGGTGTTTAAAGGAGGGACACCTATTATACATTGTCACATCCACAATATTTTAAAAACATTTGTAGATTTAGGATACATGATACATCTCTATTATTTAACTAATTATAATTATTTGATGTGACAAAGTAATTACCTCCTAAATGGAACAACTTATTTTTGGATTCCATCATCATTTAAATATTCAAATAGTGATTGAAATTGACTCCTAATTCATATTTGCATAGAAATTTATTTACTTAATTTGTAAAATACATACAAATGAAATACCAATGATCTAATGTCCACTCAAAATCTAGAATAATAATAATAAAAATAGTGTAATAATAAATTCAAGAAAGTGAGTTTGAAATCTCTTAACCTCGAAACACAGTGATTAAAATATTTTTATTTATAATTAATTATTTATATATTTGAGAACAGAAAGAGATGGCTTTTTCTGATTTAAATTGTATATTCTATTTTTTTAAATGAAGAGTTGAAATGGTCAAGATTCTAGAATGCAAAGATGGTCAAAGTTTCACATTTTTTACCTTCTTCTAGAATGAATTAAATGATAAATTTGTGACTTCGATTAGGTATGTAGGTAGTTAATTAATAGGTAAGGTACATTAATATTGCTAGTCATCAAAATATTTGAAACTTAATTCTTATATTATAGGTTTTAGATTCTGTCGAAATAATATATTTAATATTTTTAAATATATTATTTCTTATGAATTGAGAAATTTGAAAATTTTAGGTCTTATATTAAAAATTCATATTTCATTCCTAGATTGATATCTTAATTATATTTCACCATCCTATAATAAGAATAGTTAGAAATATAAATAATTAATTTTATAAAGAAATATTTTCATAATTTAAAAGTAATAATAATAATAATAATAATAATAATAATAATAACAACAACAACAACAATAATAATAATAATAATAATAATAATAATAATAATAATAATAATAATAAATCTTCAAATTAATGAAAAATATTTGAGTGCGAGCATCAATGTATATTTTAAATGTAGGAAGTTAGTTTAGGCTCGACTAAGTTGTATTCAATAAAAAAACACAAAACTCGACACGATACTAAACAAAACATACTTGAGCACAACACTACTCAACACGACTCGGCTCGATTACACCTCTAACCGTATGCACAACACTCCTCAACATGACTCAGCTCGATTACATCTCTAACCGTATGCACATCCCCGTTGCCCAGATAGAAATATGAAAATTAACTTATTTACAAGAGCACCATTGTTACAAACTGATCATACAACTTCATATTCCATAACTCCATTCAACTCCCAAAAAAAAAAAAAAAAAAACGAAGCAAGCAGTTCATTTCATGTCACTTTAGCTCTCTGCATGATCATAAACCTCCTCCTACTGGCTCCACCGATGTGTTCACTGATCTTAGCCAGGTGCTCCATCCGCCTCTTGGCGGACTCCGAGCCCCCCTCGGCCTTCCCGGGCTCGTCTCGAGCTGCCTCGTCGTCCGCACCACCGCCATCCACATAGTTAGTTGGGGGGCTCTCTGGATTCACAACTTGAACAATCTGCTTCAAGGCTTCCACCACCTTGCTCATCTTCGGTCGATCCTTGGCACTCTTCACCAGACAACTGTCTGCCAGCTTCGCAATCTTTCGAGCTGCGCTCAGCGAGTACTGCTTCTCGAGCCTCGGGTCCATGATCAGGCCGAACTTCCGGCTCTCGGCAGGGTACTGCTTCGCCCACTCCAGCAGCTTCTGCTCCGACTTGGGCCTGTCCCTCTCCAGAGACCGTCGGCCTGTCAAGATCTCGTACAGGACTACTCCGAAACTCCAGACGTCGCTCTTCGAGGTCAGATGCCCTGTTTCGATGTAATCTGGAGCTGCATATCCGTATGTTCCCACAACCTACATACAGATATATAGTTAGTCACTTAGTCTTGCATTCTTGCAATTAGGGGTGAGCAACGGTCGGTTCGGTCTGAAAACCCAACTGAACCGCCAATCCGAAAATCTCAAAAATTCAGACCGAACCGAACCACTAATATTCTACATACCAAACCGCACCGAATTGGCAGTTTCGGTTCGGTTTGGCAGTTTAAACCGAACCGGACCGGCGGTTTCGGTTTCGATTTTGATTTTAACCGAAATTTTTTGGTACAATTTCATAAAATATTTAAATTAAAACATATATATTTAATGTTCCAACAAACATAAGCTTGAAAACAATCCATATGTACCAAATTTATAAATCAAAATCCACAACTTTAGCACGAATCTAAGTTCAAATATTCAAATTCATAACCAAACCGAAATCAAATCGAACCGAACCGCCATATTTCGGTTAAAAGCAAACCGAACCGAATTTTGACGGTTTCAAAAAATTCAGATCGAATTGAACCGAAATTGATATATAAATCGAACCGAAACCGCCGGTTTACAGTTTTGCTCATCCCTACTTGCAATGCTCTGTATCAAGATGAACAATTGAACATACCGCGGTTGAAACATGGCTGTGGCCGGCTTTAGGTCCCTCCCGGGCCAGCCCGAAATCCGAAAGCTTAGCCTTGAAGCTGTCATCCAGCAGCACATTTGATGACTTGAAATCACGATATATAACCTTCACAAACAACAGTAAGAATCAAGATTCAAGAGCCACTTGCGACATTTTCAACTAGTTTTCGTTGCATATCGTAATCAAGCAGACGCGAAACCTGGATTTCCAGCTCCTCGTGGAGATAAGCCAAACCCTGAGCAGCTCCAAGCACAATCTGGAGCCTAGTCTCCCATGAGAGAGGTGGATAAGCTTTGCCGAAGAGATGATCCTCCAGACTTTTGTTCGGCATGTACTCGTACACGAGCAGCCTCTGGATGCCCCTCTCTCCATCCGCAGCACAGTATCCTATAAGTTTCACGAGATTCGGATGCTCCACGACACCCAAGAAATGCACTTCCGCCACCCATTGCTTATGTCCCTGAGAGCAACTTGTTCGAAGTCATTCATATTCTAAATTTCGTTAACATATAAGAGCACACAAGCATCAGAGTTTAACGAATATGCATTCGAGGCCCGGGTGAATCTACATAAATCACAGCATGCAGCCATTTCCAAATAGCAGTAAATCATAGTAAATGCAAGTATTCTGCCACCCGTTGCTTATGTCCCTGAGAGCAACTAGTACGAAGTCATTCATATTCTCAAGTTCGTTAACATATAAGATCACACGAGCATCAGTGTAAACGACTATGC
The DNA here is from genome assembly GCA_026898455.1 of Plectranthus barbatus. Taxonomy (NCBI): domain Eukaryota; kingdom Viridiplantae; phylum Streptophyta; class Magnoliopsida; order Lamiales; family Lamiaceae; genus Plectranthus; species Plectranthus barbatus. The sequence continues at coordinate 14,571 of JAPKLW010000738.1, forward strand.
ATTCGAGGCCCGGGTGAATCTACATAAATCACAGACAAGTTCTTCCAAATGTAGTGTAGAACCCTTTTCCTGCTCCTACTAATGCAGCCATTTCCAAATACCAGTTAATCAATGTAAATGAGCGACTAGTATGAAGTCATTCATATTCTCAAGTTCATTAAAACATAAGAGCACGCGAGCATCAATGTAAACCAATATGCATTCGAGGCCCGGGTGAATCTACATAAATCACAGACAAGTTCTTCCAAATGTATAGTGTACAACCCTTTTCTTCCTCCTACTAATGCAGCCATTTCTAAACAACAGTAAATCATAGTAAATGCAAGAATTCATATTCGTTTCGGATCGGAAAAATAGCAGAGCAAGAACAGCACCTGATAGCCATCTCTGTTGAGTTTCTTGACAGCAACAACAATGGGATCACCCTTCCCCTCAACAGGCTTGATTGTGCCTTTGTAAACACTCCCAAACCCACCTTCACCGATCTTTAGCAATCGGCTAAAGCTATTAGTGGCCTGCTTTAGCTCAGAGAATGTGAAAACTCTTAGATTATGAGCTTTCTCCTCGTATAACTCCGGTATACCGCGCGGTGATGTAGCTGAACATGAAGATTTGGTGGCCCTATCAGCTTCTGAGATATCAGATGTGCTCTGGTTGTTCAGAATTGGAGCTGATTTCTGTAATCTAGTTCTACTCCTATCCTTGAAGTAGTAGAAACACTTCATCTTTCTCTATCTATAACAGCACCAGCATTCAACTCAGCTGAACAAAGATTCAATCAAGCCTAATTACAAACACTTACAAGGCATGAGAAATATTACCAAAAAATAAACTGTAAATCATACAGAATTTGGGGGATTGCACAAAATGGTGAATTTAATCAAAGGCTTTAATCAAGAAACCACATATTCCCTCCACAAAAACATGAAACAGCATAGGGTAGAATCTCATCAAATCTGTAATTGGTGGCAGCAAGAAATGGAAGTATATAATTACCTCTTCTCAATGAAATCCTTTCTGGTTTGGTTCAACCGCTCGGACTCTTTCTCTCTCTCTCAACACGAAGGCTATCACTTTCAACAAGAAAGCTTGAAAATCAATTTAAATATTAAAATCAAGAACCGACCTTTCTTTATCTGTAGCTTCGCTTCGCTTGAAAAACGCATTCAAACAGATGAACGTGTGCATACCCACTCCCTCTCTCTCTCTCTATATCTCTATCTCCACGCTTCTCTATCCTATCTGGAGTCGAGAGGAGTCTCTTTCCAAGAGATTTTACCAGCAGTAACTAGACGGGTTTTTCATTTTGTTTCCAAATAAAGCTTCTTTTAAGTAGGTGGGAGAGAGAGAGAAGAGAGAGAGAGAGGCGTTGAACGATGTGCCATTATAGCTCAAAGAATTAGAAAGGTGCCCACTTTGAATTCCTAGTACGAACACGAACATCTAGAAAGATCATCAGACGGTCCCAAAAAAGATGGACACACCATGAATCAATCCAGATGGATTCACTGTTTCATCAAGATTCAACACCCACAAAACAGAAATCAAGATAAAAAAAAAATAAAAAAAAAAAGAATGCAGACTCCTACACATTTTAAAGCATATAACTATAATATTGTTATTTTGCTTATGAAGTTTCTTCTATAATTAAGTTCAAAAGCATATAGATTATGAACGAGAAAGTAAAAGATACAAAATTATACGTGGTTCAATAATTATTTATCTCTGCACGAAAGAATATATTTTGTAAAGGTTAAAAAACACCTTGCCTGGATCAACATGTCACAAATTCGAAAAGTGTGTGTGTGTTTAATACATATATTCCTATTCAAAAAAAAAAAAAGTATTAATACTAAAAACCTACAACGTACTCCATCCGTTCTACTATATTAGTCTCGTTTTCCTTTTTTGTATGTCCCGTTTATATTTTCTAAAATGACAAAATTTCACATTTACTAATAAAATATTAATTTTACTACATTCACAAACATTTAGTTATCGTGTCCGATCAATATGTGACTAATTTGATCGGGACTAAAGGAGTATAAAATTACAATCACCCGGGATAATTTGCTTCGTTTTACAGTCATCTATCTTTCCACCTTTCCTTTGTTAATATATATGAGTCGTCTCAACGAATACAAAATTCTAAGAATTGCATTTTTGGGGAGAAATGATACATGTGAGGTTGTCTTTTGTTTGCTCATGTAGAATGTGACATGACTTGAAAGTCAAGTTAAAATAATTCTATTTAGTTGTCTCTATTTTGATTAATTCTCCAATTGTTAGGTTGAATGCAACAATCTATAAATTTACACCAATTGAATAAAATGATAATGTTATTCTAATATGTAAGTGCAAATTTCATTAAAATATTTAACTATCAAAATATGAAAAGACTGTTTCTGGTCAAAGCTGTTATGTGTTTTTACATAATTAAGTGGTGTGGTAGGGTAGCCCTTCACATGTGATGATGCTATTTTTATTTTTTTAAGATTCAGTATAAATTTTTATTATTTGTAATTTATATCTCTTGAGGGTAGTTTTGGTATTTTTATAAAAAATGATAAATAGAAATTAATATATAGTTCCCTATTTAGCTACATTCTTGATTATTGATTATAAAGACAGTAATTGTCCAACTCATTCAACATAAATTATGTTTTATTGAAGTATGTATGCTTCATAGCTCAATGCATCATGTTTTTTTTTCTTGCTCCACTTCATTTATTAGTCTTTTTTTAGTATGGGGATGTAAATGCATAATATATCTCAGAACTCCTAGAACATAAATCATTATGAATATATTGGTATGTAGAGTGAATTTAAAATTACAAATGAATTAAATTGTTTGTGAGTTATTCGGATCTTGATTTGATAAAAAACTCGTTGGAACTCATTTTGTGAAGCTCGTTTAATAAAAAAACTAAATTTGAGCATCCTAATATTCGACTCATGAACTCGTGAGCAAGCTCTGAAGCTAAAATAGTAAGAAATATAAAATGATTAATTTTATAAAAGTAATATTTTCTTGATTTAGGAATAACAATAATGATAAATCTTTCTAGTAATTAGAGAATTTTGAATTTGAGCACGGATATGATATTAATTTTGGAATAAATAATATTTTATTTTAAAATAATAATGAATATTTTAAATATATTCTCAATTTAGAAAGTTCATTTAAACTCGACTAAGACTCGATAAGGTTCGTGAACTTCAAAGTATTCAATAAAAAAGCTTGAAGATCAACTCAATACTAAATGAGTTAAACTTGAGTACGACACTACCCTACTTGACTCAGTTCAATTACACCCTTACGAGTGATCATGAGCCGAGTCAAATCGAGTATGACCAGACTTGAACTCAAATTCTCAAGCTCAAATGAGCTCGATTTTAAATTTAATAAAGATTTAAATTATTTATAATTAAGTAATAAGCTCGAACCCAAGTTCGACTTGGGCTCAATGTAAGCTCGAGCTCGACTAGGTTTACAAGCATATCAAGTCGAGTGAGCTCAAGTTTGAGCTCAATGACTACTAGGATAGGTCGAGCTTGACTCGATTAATGTCTAAACGATTTTGAGTCAATTCCAAATAGTTCGCGAGCCAGTTTGACTCATACTGACCCTCTAGTAGTATAGCAAGTAGGGAGTGTTTTTCAACAATGAATTAATTTTTTATGAAACCCAACATCAACATAGTTTAGTGTCTAACAAAGTTTAGAATTATCGTCCAAAAAAGCAAATTATTTTTAATCATAGAGTATATTAGAAGCCATTATTACATTTATTAATTAATAAATTATGCTTCAAAATTTCGTACACGACTTAGACGCTTTAACATGATTGCATAATCAACATTAAAATCGAGTCAAAAGTGTTTGGTAGTCTGCCAAATATTGAGTTGAAAAATGTTCAACAAAAATCCTATTTTATTATAAGAAATTGATTAAACATCTAAAATACAAATTAAAAAAAGAGTAGTAATTGGTAGATTTTATCACCACTTTTGAAAGAATAAAATGTCGGATCCGATATTAATAAATAAATAAAGTGGAGCAAATTAATTAATATATTATATAAGGAAGATCATACTATTTAATTTGAAAAAACTATCCATTATATTACAAACCACCTATTTTGTTTTAAATTTATGACGAGAGAAAATTATAGATGATGAAAAGTTGACGAAACTTCCAAAAAATTTGTAAATTTTAATTTTATTAAAATATATTATAAATTATGTATATTGAATTGTAATTTTTCAATAAGTCACATCAACTTTCCGCCGCATGAAATTTGCTTCCTTCATATATTTGAAACAAAATTGATAGTTTGTAATATAATTTGATTATATACATAGTTTGTAATATATTTTTAAAAAATTAGAATAATTTATAATAAAATTGATACTTTTTTCATTTAATTTTGTAGGTGATGGCTATAAATGTTAAACAGTAAAAAAAAAGACTAAGTTTACACCTAATTTGACAGAGATGTCAACTCTAACAAGATTGGAAAAAACAATTGTTTATATCCAATCAAATATTTTAACTAGATTATGTAGCAAATCAAATTAATATTTATATTCTAATCGAATCATATTATTTTAGGAAGACTTTGACTAAGATCTTTGAGTCGTAACACTTTACTTACACATGTAATATTTGAAACTTAATTGATGAAACCAAATTTACAAATGAAAGTCTATTGAAGCAGTTGGGGTTTTTTTATATATTGTAAGAAAAGTGGATAAACTCGTGCTGTAAATTGATAGTTAATTACTCCTTATTTTATGGCATAATGCAAAAGATTAAAAATTATTCAGTGGCACAAAATTCTTTAAATTGGGCTAATTTAAAGTTTTAAGAGTAGTATCTCGGTAGGGTGTAATCAAATCGAGTAGTGGCGTGCTCAAGTTTAACTCGATATTTTGTCGGGCTCCGAGCTTTTTGTCGAATACTTTGAAGTTCACAAACTTTATCGAGCTTTAGTAAAGTCTAAACGAACTTTCTAAATTTAGAATATATTCAAAATATTATTCATTATTTTAAAAGAAAAAGTTATTTATTACAAAATTAATATTGTATACATGCTCAAATTTATAATTTTCTCGTTACTACAAAGATTTATCATTATATTTTCACTCTTAAATAAGAAAATATTACTTTTATAAAATTAATAGTTATACATTTCCTACTAATTTTAGTTAAAGAGCTTGCTCATGAGTCGAATCTTAAGATGCTCAAGTTTGCTAAAAAAAACTTTTATCAAGTCAAGATCCAAATAAATCACAAATAATTTTATTCATTTACATCCCTATGTCTCAATGTACGCATTTTTTTATAAATATAATGCATTAATGTATATTTGATCTTAAAATTAATAAAGTGCTTCTAGATGTAAGTGTATAGTTATAGATAATATTATAATGGCCTTTAAAAAAAATGCAATTTTATTAGTTTTCTTGAGATTTGCACATTTATTGGTTGGTGGCCTAGAATCAAGTATTTGCATACGATGAATATTCGATTTTCTTTTGTTGGTTGACTATCTTTATTTTGGAGAATTTTTGTCTCCCAATTTTAAAAATACTTCTTTTGGAATTAATTTAACATACACATATAATATTAATTAAGGAGAAATGTTCATTCATGATCCAAAGATAGTTTAATTATTGATTCAGGACCTAAAATGAAAGATGATATGATTTTCAATCCAGGAAATTGAATATCAGGTCCTGGATTGAAAATCATATGATATTTCGGGTTCTGGATTAAGAATTTTTGTGATCTTTTAGATCCTAAATTAAAAATTAATTTTTCGAGTTCTAAATTGATAATTAAACTATTTTTGAGTCCTAAATCGATAAATTAATTAAAAAGAAACTGAAATTGATTGCTATGCATGAACCGAAATTAGAAGATTTGGGATTGGAAAACATAAAAAATGTTTTGATTCTTGCAGACTAGGTTGCCTGAACATATGCACAATATTCAACATTAGGCACATGAATATTATTTTTATTACAACTCCAAAATAGATTTAGCTTGTCATCCACACGTGTGAATGATTCAACCCCATTGGAATGGATGCGATGCCACATAATCTGTAAAGAAAAAAAACTTAGCTCCCGTCATTTCGCTCGGAGTGTAATGATCAAAGCATCTTACCTGTCGGGAATATCTGGATGTGTGTGCTTAATTAATGTATTACTATTAAAAAAAAGGAGAATTGTCGATCTAGGACCCAAAAGATAGTTTAATTGTCAATCCAGGACCCGATAGATGATTTTTCAATCCAGGACCCGAAAGATCAAATAATTCTCAATCCAGGACCTGATATTGAGGTCCTGGATTGAGAATCGTATGATCTTTCGGGTCCTGAATTGAGAATTTTTGTGATCTTTCAGGTCCTGAATTGACAATTAAACTATCTTTCGGGTCCTGAATCGATAAAACTCCTAAAAAAATTATTGCTCCTGCATAATGACACTAGAAAAACTTCTCTCTACAGAAAGACAACCGTGTTCGAATAATATTAGGAAAGTTCCTCCCTGTTTAAATAGTGTACCTCAATTTCAAAAAAAGAAAAGAAAAAGAAAGACAAAAGTGACCTCAATTTCATAATTCTGTAATCGACCTAATCTTGTAAAAATTAACAAGTTATACATAACTGAAAATGTAGCACTAGAACTAGTAGTAGCTACCTAAATTAAAAGAGACCAAGAATTTCTTGCTACCCTCTACATAAACTTATCTATTCTGCATGATCTGTTGGAGCCTGGTGGTCTGAACATCTGTAGCTGCAGATTCGAGCTTGAACGTATCTCGTTCAGTACAGAGTCACCTTTCTCCGACATGATCGTGTCCAGGATCGTTCCCACTACTTCCGCTGCAATCCCTGCCTCCACGAGACTCCCTTGCTCTTCTCCACCGTTGTAGATCAGTCGCCCAATCTCAGAAAGTGAGACAACATTCTCTAGAACGACTCTAGCGAAGAAACGGCCAAGGAACTCGGCTGCTCTAGGGGCGTCGTTGACAGCATCCTCCAAGACATCGAGAACAGATTCAAACCTGCCAAGTGGGAATAAGTCAGATAAGAGGATTTTGGTTGATGCGCCGATCCAAATGCATGCAGAAACTTACCCTTTGATGTATTGATCCTTGCGTATCAAGCAATCTTGGGATTTTGAAAGGTTAACAAGGAGCTTTGTTAAGAGCTCCCGCTCCATGTCTTTCCTCTCGAAAGAATCGGTAAGCCAGATAGATATCATGGAGGGATAGAAGGAGGGGGCGTTGAAATCCTTGATGCACCGAGCAACTTCATTCTCATCTCTTGCACTGGAAGAAAGATTTAAAACATAAATAAATAAATAAACAGTATTAGAACTAACACAGCAGCATGACAGGGGATTACATTGCTCTTTAGCCATTTTATGAGGAAAATTCAATACTACAAAAATGCTGAGATTAAGCTAAACACACACCTATATTGCTTTACAGTATTCCCTAAAAAAAGAAAAAAGAGAAAAAGAAGTTCGTAGTGTTCAAACACGTCTGTGTTAAAGACACGATGCAAGAATTATCGGGTCGGGAGCCAAATACTATGTTGTCCTTCAAGGAACTTCCCCAAATGCCATTTCAAAGTTAATCAAGATAAATGAGATGGATATCCATATCCCTAATGTTCTTTCTAAACATAAAATAAAAAGTGAAACGATGGTGCATAGATAGGAGTATTGATTATGCGTTTAAAAGATTGAGGACTTCTATAAAAGCAGAGGAGGCATTTCTTTTTTCTTTTCTTTTCTTTTTGGGGGGAGGGGGTTAGATTTTCCAACTTAATCAAGCAATACACTTACAGAGTGAAGCACTGTAATACCTGTAAAATTCTTTAATAGTGACCATCGATTTCTCCCTCAATCGCTCTTCAGACAACATACTTTCTGATGAAACATTATCTGTTCTAGTTGGTATGGGGCCACCATAAGCAGGTGAGGAAGTAGGCAGAGATTTATCAAAATGATCTGTGTTTCTATTCCCATATGCAACATTCCGCTCTTGGTCGTAACTGGATGCAGCCGGCACATATCTTGGCATGAGATCCTCTCTTTGGCCATAAGTTGGCCGCTCTGGCATGGAACTGAATCCATTTACACCAGAGCCAGGCCTTCGCACCTCTCCAGGACTTGATATCTCAGCCAAACGAGAGCTGGATGCAGATGGATGACCGCCAAAAGCCATTCCCCGGTTTAGACCACCTTGTGGCCCAAGCATTATGGAATCATCACCAAGAGGTCTTTGAGACATAGGAATGGAAATCGTCCTGTTCTCAAAAGAATGTCTCTCGTCTGACCGCACATCCTGAGAACCATGACCACGGAGCTGTGGCCCCCCAGGACGAAAACTGCTGATCTGTGAACCGGGAGAGGGTAACATACTAGGAGTTCTAGGAGCAAAATCCATAGATGGACCTCTTCTAATTGAACTACCCATGCTGGGAACACGACCGAGTCTGCTAGTCTGTGCTTGCCGCTCTTGTGCAGCATCTCTATGTACATCCTCGATCTTTTTCGGACCTTCAACTTTCCTCCGCTGCTGCCACTTATTCTTTCTCAGATCAATGGCATCTCTCAACATGAATCTTACCCTGGAAGACAGCTTTAAATTATTAGACAATTGTTTCATGATGTCAAAATAAGCATCCATATAGTCCTTTGCTTTAGGGTGATCTATCATTCCACCGATTGTGCTCATCAATTTGCACAAGGCTTCTATATTTTCTTCATCAGGATTCTCATACTGACCCAACAGTTTCTGTATGCACCCGTGCATAATTTTCTCAGTCAACATCTTCTTCTTGTACAATTCTCCAATTAGTCTAATATTTCCTAACATGCGCCTCCTGACTTGCAGTCTCTTCTCTTCTCTCTCTTCTTCTGTCTGCTTACTTTCACCTTCCTCCACTTCATTTGCCTCTTGTTCTTCTCTTTCTCCTCTCTCAAATTCTTCCTGGCATTTGTTGAGGAGTAATCTCTTGAAAGTGATCTTTTCACTGTCCACGCTCAATTCAGGCAAGTCCGCAGCAAGGTGAAAGCAGAAGTCCGCATACATCTCACAGAAAGTAGGCTCCATCAGAGCTTTATCGAAAATCTGAGAGATCACTCCGGACAGTGTAACAACATTATCAATGTTTACTTGCTTAACTTGCTCAAACAACTTCTCAAAATTTTGAGGTGTAAGCTTGTTCAATATTCCCTTCAACTGCCTCTGCTTTGCTTGTTCCTCATCAGTAATCTTACCGATTTCGTATTTCTTCTCAGCTTTGTGCATAACAGGTGGTGGTGTATGAGGAGGAGGAATCAAACCCTTCTGAAAAGCAGTTCCCCGCTGCCACCTATCTGAATCAGAATTATTTCTTAGCAATACACCCTGAGGACCAAGTGACTGCATTGGCCCAGAGAGGATACCCCCAGCATACGGAATGGGTGCTAGAGCCCGTGGGTGGTTCCTTTGAACACCATAATTACCTACTTGGCCATGTCTAAAATCAACGACATTACCTGCATATCCAATATCTGCACGCCCATCTCCTCGCCCTGACATAAGCTGCCCAGGGAATTTGTTCCAATAATCCTCATCTCCATAGCTACTTCCACGGTGATCTGGACCAGAACCTCCGGCTGGCTTGTCAATGTTTCGTCCCGGACTAGGATATGACTCATGCAACTTATTCAAACCAGAAACCATCAGCACATTTGCCATCTTGGGACTCATTTCAAATCCTTCTGGAAGATCCGTGCATTGCTTCTCAAATTTAAGGAGGAAATCTCGGGAATACCTTTTAGTCATTAGTTCATTTTCATCTACATCAAGACCTTGATTTTCGTTCTTTGACCTTTCTAAGTGTGGAGAAATTTCAGCAGCATCTTCCCAATCATCTGGCTCAGCTTCACTCAGATATGGTTTCTCACTTGACAAATCATTCTCTTTAGATATTTCAGAAGATGTCTCCTTTACTAAGTTATTGCTCGAACTCTCTTCCACGTTCACGACAGAGGTTGCAGCTGCTTTCTTATCATCGGGACCCTTGTATGCATTATAAAGATCAGAAATCGTAGCAGCAGCTTCTGCTTTCCGATATAAATCTTTCTTTTTCTTTTTCCCTCTGGTTAGAGCACTTTTAGCCACACTCGAATCTAACGAGATATTATCCTTCACAGTCAAGGATGTTGAAACTAAGCTCTCACTATTTTTGTCAATATCTCTATTTTCAGGTTTCAAGGCACCATCAGGACGCTTTGTAACAGTATTTTCATTTAACAAAGTGTCTGGTCTAGAAGTCTCATCATCCTGTGAAGATAAATCATTCTTCGACTCAGAAATATCAGCCATGGTGACAGCATCACTACAACAACCTAAAGACTCTTCTGGCTTCTCCTCTGTACCCTCCAATAGACTTGTGCTGGATGTTACATCTGTATCAGTGCTCTCCACAACTTCACATGTGATTTTTGGCGATTCTAAAGAAAGAGACTTCAAAGATGTATCCAAACTGTGCTTGTCAAAACTGGATTGTCTTTTCTTTTCCACAATCATCTCGGGCTCTGATTGTCTGCTATCTACACCATTAGTTCCGAGATTTCTATCCACAATTACTTTATTTGAAGCATCAGAGGTAGTTACAATTATTGTCTCCGCTTCAGCTTCTGAGGATTGAGAAGTCAAGGTTGAGACATAGGACGGGTGCCTGTCAACCTGAAATAATGGGCCATAAATTGTGTAAAAAATCTTAATGCAGACAGTACTTGCTAATGGATGATTAAACAACCATAAAATACCTGATCCTGCTGGCCTGTGATGCCTGGTTCATTAAGTACTATATCTTTAACCTGATCAGGCACAACTAAATTATTTCTTGCTTCATTAGCAGAGCCTTTTAATATTGATGCAGCGCTATCAATAGGAGCAGATGCAGGAGCTACATTGTTGTGTGCATCACTCTCTGTGCCGTGAGAACCTGAAGATGCAGATGACACACCAAAACCAGGCTTTGAATGCGGCACAGAGCTCAGAGATGAAGATTCAACTTCCCTTCGTGGAGGACCCGAAACCTCCGCAGATAACCTTAATGGTTCTGAAGTCTCTGCCTTTTTGATAGAAACTGAACTTGTAGCTGGCAATGGTTCTTTCTCCCCATGAGCACCAGGAGGTGGCTTCACTGTAACCTGCAGCAGGAATGAGGCAGAAATGTAGGAATCAATACAGACTATCACCAAACCCTATGCATGGGTTTTTTCGATAACCATGACATGAGAGAGAATTAGCCTAAAAGAAAACCACAGACAAACCTGATTGTAGAACCTTGGTGGTTGAGAAGTCGGTGGAACCTGAGTGTTGCTCAGTGGAACAGGGCTAGGAGCAGAAAAATATATGGGATTTCCGTTGTAGGAATTGGTATAATAGTTCATCTGGTGACTAGGAGGAAATGCCGGGATAGGCTGAGATTGAGGTGTCACAACAGGATGTGATCTTGAACCAAGAGAGCCATCAAGCCTCAACTCTTCATGAGTTTCAGGATGTGTGATTTTCACAGTTTTTCGAGAACCACCGTATTTTCCAGTCTGCTGCTGAGGAAACTGTGGGGTCATATTGATTCCCATGCTTCCCAACTGAGGAGGCAGCTGGTGAGTCATCTGTGATGGAAAGTTAAAGTTCTGTCCTTGCATCATTCCTTGAGACTGCAGTGGGTGTGGCTGAAGACCAGAAATAAACATCGGCTGCTGCATTGGTGGGTTCCCTAAAGGTAGGGGCATCTGCATTGTCAGAGGCAATGATGTCCCTGACATGGCTTGAGACTGAATTTGAGGATTAGGGCCACCATACTGGACAGGAACCTGTGGCTGGTGAAATGGCATTTGCATGGGCATAACAGGGATAGAATGTACAGCCGGCTTCTGGGTTTGAGTTACAGGTGGTGCAGCTGATAAATGAATGTCCCTTTTAGATTTGGATACTGGGCGAACTTCACCAGCATTTGTTTGGTCCGGAACCCCTGTGTCCTTCACAACAGGCTGCCTGGGCATGGGGATGGGCACAGCAGGTGGAGCCCTTGATAAGTTTCGACGTGCCTGAAGTAATAATATCCGTTTAGCAAAACATAATATTCATAGAAGTATAGCTGTCTTGACCACTGTGTGCAAGTTGTTCTAGAAATAACCTTGAGCACCGACCCGACAAAAATGTAAGAAGAAAATTCATATTTGGTTCTCAGCATAACATCAGTTTAGTAAATATACATATCACATTACTCTATAGATAATTTCTTTCCACTTCCCTTATACATGCCACATGATCCAAGCATAATAACAGGATGTCAGAAACCCAAAGAAGATTAACATTCAATAGCAACCAGAACAAAACATAACCCTTTCTAATACATCTCCATCATCAATAAGACATTATACAACTCTATCCTTTACCATCAATAAGAATCTCCTGGAAGCCATGAGACAGATGAGTACAGAGAATATCTAACCTGATCCCTTTTCTGCTCATCCAAATTTGGGGGTGCGGAACTTGTTCTGGGAGGTATCTACACACACACATAAAAAATTAAAAAATATATATATATTTTTTTAAAAAAAAAAAGCAACTTCTTTCATTAGAAAATAAACATTGAAGATTAAGACAAGCAAATTGAAGCCTTGAAGGGACCTCCATACAGTCCCAGAATACCTGCACTCCATTCATAAAACTGGGACTTATGGAGCCAAACTGCAGAGGAAATGACCCAGAAGCATCTCCTGGAACAAGGAATCGTAACAGTAGAAATCATCAGATAAAAGAAAGGCACCGCCATTATTATTACGCTGGCCTCCTAAAAAGTATCTAGACTGAATGCCGAAAGTTATTTTAACAGTTTGAAGCATACTGGGCAATAATTAGTCATACCTTTTGCAGGTGTTTTAGGGACCCCGGACTCAGGATTAGTAGCAGAAACCATCGTAGTTGAAGCTGCAGTAGAAACACTAGAAGATGGAGACCTAGGAACAGCTTGAGTGGTTCTTTCATTGGAAGCATCAGCCAGCTTGGCGTTCGAAGAAGTGTTACTAAGTGGTGCATCAGATACTCCTATCAAATACATAAAAAGATAATTCATCAGAAACGATGATAGTTGAGTCCTGATAAATATTTTTTTTCCATGTAGAACTCCATAAAGTTTTAGTCTTTACTAGCCACCACCTATCCAACACTATGGGTTCATTAAATAAACTGAAGCTGTCACCTATGATATTCATATCCATTCACCGGGTAACAAAGACAAAGAGCATGTCGAAAAATACAGTGAGAAAATTAAAGCTACGTACTATGAGTTGGCTGCTGTTCCTGTGCACCATCATGTACAGCATGCCCTGCAGATAATGAATCCGCATTTGGAGTTCTCACCCTTGACTGACCGCCTTGGGAAGCATTGCTGTTATACTTCTTATTGTAACTACACAAAGACGAAAAACATAAAAACATGAACCCATCATCCAACAATCAAACCCCCCACTCCCAATCCCCACCCCAGCAAACCCTAGTTCCCACACTAACAAAACATCCACATTCATCCTCTATCAATCAAACACGCAATCATCACCACATATCCGCAATAACAAGTGCCAGAAAGCAACAAAAAACCCTAGTCTGAATTCAATTTATGCCGAAAGGCGTACCCGCGGCTAGGATTATTGAATGGGGCGCCGCCACCGCCCTTACCGGCGGTGCCGCCCTGGAACTGACGCTGCTGATTGGAGCCACCGGGTCGGCCGGTTCTCTTGTACTGTGCGGAGTCGCTCCTCTCAGCTCTTGATTGATTATGGGACATGAAATCGTAATCTTTGACGTAAAAGTAACCGCTTTCCAGAAATTCAGGCGAATATTTCGCCCTGCAAGGATCCACCTATCAGATAAAAACCATCAAAAGCGATAATTTCTTGCACATTCAATTGAAGAAAGCAATCTAAAAGGGCGGCCAGTCAATTAATGAAATAGCTTGAATGTGAGACTGTTTTAACCTGTAGCGGGAGAGAGTGAAATCAGGGTTCTTGCTGGAATTGACGAGTGGCGGGAACCACGCCCTTGGGCTTCGACGGCGGCGTTGGAGGAAGATGAGAAGGGTGGGAGAGAGGCGGAGACGAAGAAGAAAAGATTAATTAAAATAAATAAATAAGAAAAAAAATGGCAGTGCGCATTAAGTGTGTGATTATGTGTTTGAGAGAGAATATATGAAAAATTTATGTGGAAATTATCTCTAAATAATCAAATAAAAGATATATTTAATTGGAGTATATCACTATCGTTTTCTTTTAAGATTTGTAAGTTATTTATTTATTAATTAATTAAAACACTTACCCAATATTGTAATCATCTTCTCATGTTAGCGATGGGGAGTTAATATATATATATATATATATATATATATATATAATATCATTAAATTAAATTAACTTTATTGAACTCAAATTTTGAATTGCATGCTTAAATTTAAATTACTCATAATGTCTTGAATCTAGATTGATTTACAATTTTATTTGTGTTGTGTTATCTCTCTCCAAGGATAAGGATGACACAATGCTGGGCCGCCTTCACGAGTTTTGATTTTCTTTATTTTTAGACAGATATGTTTTTCAGAAAAAATTAAAGTTAATTATATAATATTGATCATATAAAATTGCAGTTAAGCTCTCACAACACTCAAATTCTGCATCTGTTCCTATCTCCATCAATCCATATTTCACTATCACTTATATTTATTCTCTCACGTAGGTAGGATTGTAATCGAACCGCGTAGTGTCGTGCTCAAGTTTGACTCGTTTAGTATCGAGTCGAGCTTATTTATCGAATACTTTGAAGTTCATAAACTTTATCGAGTTTTAATCGAGCCTAAACGAACTTTCTGAATTTTGAATATATTTAAAATATTCAGTATTATTTCGAAAGAAAAAGTTGTTTATTCTCAAAAATTAATATTATATCCACGCTCATATTAAAGTTTTTGTCATTATTAGAAAAATATATTATTAAAATATTAATAATATACAATTAATTATTTAATATTTTTTACAAATTTTAACTAACGAGCTTCCTTAAACGAACGAGTTTTATCGAATCGAGATCCGAATAGCTCACGAATAGTTTGATTCATTTACAACCCTACATGTAAGCATGCACTTGAATATTATATTTGATGCTATCTCATTTATCTCTTATTAATTAAAAATGACTGAATTGTTAAATGAAAATAATATTATTGAGGTTCGTTTATAAAGTTGAGAACTTAGAAGTAAGGCACATCAAAGCTTGAGTTGAATAATTTGCAATAACAATGTGATTGATGTAAATGAATACGACAATAACTATTAAATGTAGAGTAATCAAAATGTAAGTGAATTCATCATATTTGAATGATATTCACTAGAAAGCTTAGTGTACATGTTAATTGGTTCCCCTAACATATGGAAAAGTAAGGGTTCACTACAGCTTTTATCGAGTTAAATTTCGAGATTTGTAACTTCGATGATTTGATCAGAACACATGAATTGCAAATCACTAGCATATCCTAAGAAGTTTCCTTAGATGTTGACCCTACTCATACCTGACTTTTTTTAGGTGTGTTAGAATTTTGACTCTTGCTAGATATCCATACTTAACGAATCACATATTTGTTAGGTCTTACTGTATTACTTTTATCGGGCCTCATCCTTGATCCGAATAGAAGCATGGTTGTTTGGGGATGTAAATGAACAGAGTTGAGTCGAGCAGTGTTATGCTCAACTTTGACTTGTCTAGTAAAGAGTCGAGCATAGAATTTTTTTATTGAATATTTTGAAGATCACGAACTTTATCGTGCCATATTCGAGTTTAAGCTAAATTAAGAATGTAATTAAATTATTATTTCGAAAGAAAAATGATATTTATTCCAGAATTAATATCATATCCAAACTCAAATTCAAAATTTTCTCATTACTAGAAACATTTATCATATTTTGTTTACTCTTAACTAAAAACAATACTATTTTTATAAAATTACCTATTTTATATTTATTACTAATTTTATCCAACGAGCTTGGTCACGAGCTCATATGTCGAATAAATGAACTTTTATCGAATCAATATCCGAATATCTCACGCACAATTTAGTGTATTTACAACCTATTCATTGTACATTTTTGGTTGGACTAGTTAAAATAATTTTGGGCCTAACATATATTATTATAAAAAGAATATTATATTATTTAGCACCACTAAAAGCGAATATAGAAGCCCATTATGTTGTAAACAAATTGGCCCAATAACTGATGGCCCAAATTCTGAATAGCTTCCATCTCTCTCTATATATATAATGCATTATCGCCCAATTAAATTTTTTAGGGTTTTTGTCGCTCCTCCAGCCAGTCGCCTCTCTAGCTCATCTGCAATGGTAACCACTATCTCTATAGCAATTGGATCCGCATACTTAGTGTTTGCCATTATCTGCGTATAAGGAGAGCTACCACTGATTTTTTCTATGTTTTTTTTTTTTTCCTTCTTCTCTGGTTTACATTTTATCGTGCGAGTTTCATGTGCTGATTGCGTATCTCTCTTTTGTTAATATGGATATAGGTTAGTTCTTTTATTACTGTCGAGTTTTGTATTAGTCAGATTAGTTTTTTTTTTTTTTTTTTTTTTTCCTTTTGTGGCTGGAATCTTATTAACTAATTAGACTTGGGTGTTGCAAGTGCTCAAGTGGTTAAGATTTTTTTTTTTTTTTGCTAATTTGCCTGACTTAAGATTGCATTTTTTGGCGATCATATTAAAAATGTAACATTTAGTGCTGTTCAATATCTACATATATCCCTGGATATTTTTTTGCTTCAACCGAAATGATTAATTGGTTGTTCTTAACGTGGAGGGTTGGGCCACTAGTTAATATTCCTAAAACCCCATTTCTGTAATGTGTTTATATTGGTTTCTTGTGTAAACTACTGTGGAGATTTCTTCACATTTTTTTATGCTTACTTTGTGCAGGCCAAGAGAACCAAGAAGGTTGGCATTGTTGGGAAATATGGTAGGTTCAGCTCCTTTTTATCATCGCGAATGCCCCTTAGTTTTGTTTGTACGAGAGAGCTAAAAATTGGGACTTGTTGCCAACTGGGTTTTACTTTATTTTGTTCATAGAACAGTTTTCTAAAATCTTGGAAATGCTTGACTTATGCTTCATAAAATTACAGGCACCCGTTATGGTGCTAGTTTGAGAAAGCAGATAAAGAAGATGGAAGTCAGTCAGCACAGCAAATATTTTTGCGAATTTTGTGGCAAGGTATGCAACATAAAACTCTATCAAATTACTCTTTTTCTGTTGTATGGTGGCGTCAGTTGTCCCTAATTTGCGAATGTGAATCTTCTCTTTTCAGTATGCAGTGAAGAGGAAGGCTGTCGGAATTTGGGGATGCAAGGACTGTGGCAAAGTGAAGGCCGGCGGTGCCTACACGCTGAAGTAAATGAATCTCTCGGATATAAATTTTTTCTAAATGCTGAAATTTCATTTTCTGACTGGGTTTTATTTTTTTGTGATGCAGCACTGCCAGTGCTGTGACTGTGAGGAGCACCATCCGAAGGCTGAGGGAGCAGACTGAGAGCTAAATACTAGTGAAGACTTCAGTTTTGTTTTTGGAATTGTTATCCTCTCATGTTTTTAATGAATGTAACTTTAGACTTCGATATTGAGTCCAAATATCACAAGTATCCAATCTTTTTGAATTTACATTTTGCTTCTTTTTTTTTTCTCCTGTTCCAGTTCTGGTTTATGGTAGGGTAGTTTTTTGTTTGATCATAGTTGGCATGAAAGGGTTGAACATAGCTTGGTTGGAAGTCCAAACGCCAAACTAAATTGGGGTTTTAGATGGGACCGGCAGTTCGTGCTTGTTGGAGCTTAATGGTTGTGTAGTGTGTTTCGTGCCAATTATTATTGTGCGTGTAAGTGTCGCGTTATCGTGTCGTATAAAAATTTTTAAGTCCCAAGTGCAAAGCTGGTAATTTGTGGAATGTAAATTGTTATTGTTCCGGGTCATTGTCTTATTTGAGCGAAACAAGTTCGTACTCATTATCGTGCGAATTTGTATCGTTATTGTGACAAAATTGCTAACCTTAGTTTTAGAGATAAGTTCGATAACCTTTTGTGTTTGTACTATTTTGACCAAAATTTGATGTCATTTTTTTCTGCAAATCGGTAAATATCCTTATCTCATGGTGATGCATCCAATTCCTTTTTTATATGAATTGCATTAGTAGAAATACATAAAAAGATTGTACCATTTTGTCATATGAATGTAAATTTTAACATCTGTTTCAAGATCGTTATGTCAGTGAGATAAAGCACATTTCAGACTAAATTTTTAATATTGAAAGAAAACCAGAAACACTAACCATCTAAATACAATATCTTCCAAATTTCGCCATACGAAAAATATAGTGCTATTAAGTATGCACACAAGAGAACTACATGAGAAAGAAAATACTTCCAACATTTCTCACCCTGGATGAGAAAAATTAGCTTTTACATAATGATGAATTTGCTTCACAGACGCTTCTCTCCTTCAATCCAAACAATGTTCTTTTTTTCTGCCTTTAACCTGCCCCTTCTCACAGCTCATTCATCGAAGAAATATAAAGATCTCAACTGCATTGTGATAGGGACTCAATTCATCAGGGCTTGTGCATCTTGAACCCAAAAACTCTGGGGATATAGCTCTGCACAGGTTTCTGTGGCTTGAGATGTCCATAGGACATCAAGAACAGGTGAGGGAAAGTCGTCCCAAAATATGCTCCATCGATATCTTTGGCAGTCAAAGAAAGCATCAATGAAGGAGGCGCAACAAGAGATTAAGCATGATTTTCACACAATTACTGCATTTGCATAAATTTAAGGTTTAAACTTCAGATGATTGGCTGTATGCAGGCATGTAAAAATAGAAAATAAGAACAATTCATAGAAGTTATGCAAAGGCAAAGAAGAAATATGTTTTTTTTTTGTTCTGGATCCCAGCAGACTGGTGAAAATTGTAGAGACTTGATTATGAAAATTTGTTACTCTGTGGATATTACAGAAATGCTCACCTACCCACTGTGGATAAATGCTAATGTGCCCACGAGCTGATGTGGCAATATAACATTGGTGGAGGGGTCAATATTAATGACTATTACCATCAATGTTATGTTGCCACGTCATTGGTGGGCATATTAACACGTGCCCACGGTGGATAGGTGAGCATTTCTGGTGGACATTAATCCTTTATTATGAGTTCTGTGCAATGCCATCATATATGTTTAAGTATGACTAAGTGAGAGCAAGGATGCACCCAATAGATATACAAAATAATAATAATAATAATAACTTGAGATAAAAAATAGAAGCATCAGAAAGTAAAGTAAGGATACTGCCTTGATACTTGGATCGAGGATAGAAAATATCCTCACATTTCGGACAGTATATTTTTACTGTGCTGGAGCGTGGGATGTCTGATTGTCCAACAGGAAGACAGGGCTGTCCACAACAGTAAACTCTTGGACATCTTCCGAAGTCAAAGTTCTTGTACTTCTCTAACTGTTTTCAATTGTAGCTCGACAAGTTAAACGTGGCAACCAAAAGGGCGACGAACCTAAGACATAAAAGCTAACAAACTACAGATAATACCATTGCAGCCATTCCCTTGGTGGTCAAAATGAATCGAACATGAATAAGGCCATAAAGCATTTCAGCAGCTGATTCAACCAATTCATTCTGTTCCTCAGTAAAGGTATCGCCTAACATTACACCATGGAGAGTGTTAACACAAAAATCAAACCACTTCCAAATGGATAACAAGTGGAAGCTTCAAGCAATGTAATCATAGAAAATAAAAGAATGCAAAAAGTGGAAATATACAAAATCAATAACCAACTCTCGAAAAAGGCGAGCAACAACAGCATGCAGCTACTCACGAAGTTACAAGGAAGTAAAACAATATGACAACACTATACAAGCAGTAATGCAGCTGCATGAAAAAAACACGGTCACACCACATAAACCATAACGATAATTCCACCAGATGTCAGAAACGAATAAGACAATTAAATTCCCGTGAGACTGAGCTATAGCATTTAGAATGAAAAGAATCATTCTTTAATTAATTAAGTGCCTAATCAGTAAATTTCAGCATACGCATGGAAAAGGCAGAACCTTACATAATACTGGTAGATCAAACAATGTCATCAAGTATGCAAAGAATATAAAATACCTACCATGAGATGATTCAACATCCAGAATGAGGTCAAGTGCATAATCATAGTATGGAACTTGACTGCTCAATCCACAAAGATTAAAATCGTCTTGGATATAATCATCGTCAACTTCACAAAAGAACTCATTTCCTCGCAAATTGCAAAACCATGATATCCAGGATGTATCATCCCCATCAGAACCACTGACGTCAGACTCTTCGCTGTCTGTTTCAGAGTCATCTGCATGAGATATGAAATCAATCTTAGTTTTTATTCAAAGAACATATCTATATTATATATAAAGGAAAAGCATTCAATGAAGACATTATGAAACCTCAACTAGGAACAAAACATGCCAAATCCACGGATGTTAGGCATATTTTTGGCAAGTTTGACATCATCAGAAATTGAAAAAAATGTACATTTCCACTTCCAGATACTCTACACAACTAAATGACCAAAAGCAACACTTCATGTAAGACAAATGACTCTAAGATTGCAGACAAAGAAATCCTAATGCTTCTAGGTTTTAGCTCTTAACTAATAATTAGGATTTTGGGAACATAACCAAAGATTTTCGAGGATACCAAATGTTGCTGTACATACAATCAAAAATTACTTAAAATATCCAAGATATTGTAACAAAACCTCATAATCTTGGTAAAATCCAAATCAACCAGAAGACCAGAAGTATACCAAAGTTTTGAATATCCATTAAATTTCTCAAAATCACTCCGCCAGTACCCGGAAGCACACAACAAACAGAAGGAATGGGAATATTATAATTCACAACCTTAGAAACCACAAACAAATGCCAAAGTCATTATCCACAAAATTATGTGCAGATTAAGCAGTAAGAACCCGATGCAAGACACAATCAGCGAAAAAATATCCTTAAAATGGCAAAACATAACCGTAAGCAATCCCTGCAGACAATGAAATCAAATAAGCAAGACTAAAACTCAGAACCGTGGCACATTCTTAAGAATCCCCTCAAAATACCCACACCCACACAAAAGTAATACATTCAGGATACCTTTTCATTCAAACAAAAGCAATAAAAAGATTCAGCCATCAAACAATGCATCCAAACATTCCACCATAATCAGCTGAAGAATCATGTTTCATAACATACAGAACACAACCCACACAAGCAAACAACTGCAGCAAAAAAAAAAAAAAACAATTAAGAAAGAAATCCAAACAACAAACCATCTGAACACTTGTTCTTATCCGTAGTGAGGTTTGATGAAGAGCGATTATTTCTAGGGTCGATATGCTTCCCGACGGCGGCGGATGTGGAGGGCATGGCAACCGCGGAAACCTTGTTTCTTGATGTTGAGGGCGAAGACTTCTCCAAATGTTTGTCCAAGGCGTCGTTGATTCGCTTCCGATCCAGCATCTCTCCGCCCTTGGACGAGCCCAATCCACCTCGATCTCTATACATGTTATACCAAAAAGGGAAAAATCAAATTGGCCAAAATTAGCAGAATCCCAATAGGAAGATTGAATAAACGGTGGAAAAAGCTTAGATTTGCACAGTGTGCGTGCGTCTGATGATGCGAGACGGAGAGAACTAGGGTTTCTTTCTATGCTACGTAGAGAGAGAGAGAGGGGGGAGACTCAGCTAGGAAATGGTATGGTGCTGTTTATTATTATTATTATTATTTTTTGGAATTGCTTTCGATTTCAATTATGTGATCTTCTACAAAAGAAAATACCAATAAAATTGATTGTCTGTGATATTTTTGTTTTTTTGTTTTTTTATTATTTTTTTGTTTCCATTGTTCTATTTTTTTGTCATTTATTAAAAAAAAAAAAATCAACTATTGCAGTCTATAAAAATAAAGAAGAAAATTATTTTTAATAAGTTCAAAATTCTCCAAAAATATCTGGATAGGTGAATTTAAATAAATACATTTTATTTTGATTATTTCTTTTGTTTTTAAAAAAAACCAGCTTAGTTCATTTTTCACACCCAAATTGTCCATCAAATATTAGATCCACTATATTATTCAAAATTAAGAATATAGATCGTATCAGCTCATTGAGTTATGAAAAAACCTTTGTTTTGCTGCAAATTATTTCCTCAAAATAAAAATTGTAAAATTCCTTTTATTTCCTGACATTTTGTTAATAGTAATTTTTTTTTTTTGAGAAAATACTTAATAGTTATGTTCGATTCTAAAATTGTCAAATAATCGATCAGATAAATATTTGATTTAATAATAAAAAAAGAGAAAACAAAGTGCACAATTTTTTTAATCATAGATTGAAAATTTCAATATTTGACATCCAAAATTGAAAAACTCATATTTCAAACTCCTAATATCGCATTAAAAGAAAAGCAAAAATAACTGTAAGAAAAAGAGGCAAAGAAATTTTTTTTTTTTAAGTACACAAACAAACAAAAATTTATCTTCTAAGACCAAAACATCAATTTTAGTTCGTATTATTCGTCTTTGTTCAATTCTAATAAAAAAAAATTTATTTCACAATTTTACGTATGAATTATCAAAAACTATTTAAATCTAAAACAGAGAAATTTTTTCAACATGCCGAAAATCCACATCATTTGATCTACAACGTGTCATTTTTTTAATATGACATTGGTTTATTTCCAGCATGCCCCGTCAATTTTCTAATGCCAGAAAATTTCTTCGTCCTTAATGTGAGTAATTTTTGATAGTTCAACATAAAATTGAGAAAGATAATAATTAGTACTCCCTCCGTCCCGCCCGAATTGTTATATTTCTAAAAAATGGTAACTTTTCACACTCAACAATAAAATATTAATTCCACTTACACTCACATCCTTAATTCCCGTATCGAAAAGAAATGTATCAATTGGCACATGACGAGGAAATACTAAAATTGAAAAAAAAAGGTTAATATTTTAGATTAAAATTGATGTTTTGGCCAACTTGTAATTATCAAGAATTCTAACTTATACCAGAAAAACTAACTGAGATTCAAAATACTTGAAGGGGCAAATACAAAAGAGATCATAACATGTTTGGACAAACCATCTGAATTGAAACAAGAGTAAATCACATAATCAACCCTCTCAACATGCTCAAAACCAGTTATCCACAATCTTGAGGGCAGAACATATTAAACAGTGATTACGCATCGACGAACCACATATTGTTATAAACCAGATCACAAGGTGACAGAACTAAGAGATCATCAGACACCCTAGAATAGTTGAAAATGTTTCATACTCAGCTCATTGTAGAAAAGGTTTTTCGTTTATTAATATATGAAACATAGTGATGGAGACAGTGGTAGTTTATGTCAGAAGCTCGAGCAATGCTACAAGTAGCACAAAAGAAAAGATCTGTTGAGATACATAGAACTTTGGATTCATCCCCTAAATAGTTTAGGCAATCATGTACCAGATATCTCACGAGAAGAGAGACCGACTCCTATTGCGCTCCAGGCGTGCTTCCCTCTGTAACAACAAAGAAAAGGAAATGCCTGATTTAAAAGTTTCTAAATGCAAGAATTAAGATGAGAAAATAAAATAAGCGTCTATACCTCCTTTTTTCTGCATTCCTTGTAAACATCAAAATGTTCTTGGCATTTGCTCTTCTCACTGCTGTATTCTTCTAAACCTGCAACGTTAGGAGGCGGAAAAGGTCACCACCGGACTCCATGACAAATGAAATGCGTGACAATGGGGGTAGTAACAAAGGGAATGACACAAATCTTTGGTATTTTCAAGGGAAACATAGAGATTACAGGTGAATTCATAAACATTTCCAAGAAACTATTTGAAGGGTCAAGAAAGAAGGATATGCCGATGAAATAAGAACATTTCTGCATTAAGGTTTTGTACATGACACATCAATGCAGTAAGGAAGCATTTCGAGTGAAACAACTTTAACAATTTCAAAATATGCAATACTCTGATGTTTCCTAATCCTAGCCCGGTCATCATTAAAGCCTCAAATGCACAACCTCAAATCAAATTGAGCCTCGTCTTATAGCTTAAGAACTCATGAAGATAAGTTTGCAGACTATCAATTCACAAAAAATTAGGAACAAATATATATAGCTGCAAATCTATATGCCGATGAAATAAGAACATTTATACATCAAGGTTTTGTACATGATACATCAATGCAGTAAGGAAGCATTTCAAGTGAAAAAAATTTAACAATTTCAAAATATACAATACACTGATGTCTCCTAATCCTAGGCTCCTAGCCCCATCATCCTCAAAAGCTCAAGCTCAATCCAATTGAAGTACTCATTAAGATAAGTTTGCAGACTATCGATTCACAAGAAATTAGGAACAAATCTACAACTGCAATGATTCGTGTTTCATAAGAACTTCTCAATCACACTCACAGGGATGGCATCATATCTCCAAAGCAGAGTCGCTAAACCCTATCGAGCTTCAAATCCGCACTCCATCACAAAGCACAAATACAAAATACGCGCCGTACATGCAATAAAGCTACCAGTACAAAAAACCAGAAACTGCAGGAATTCTGCTCAACTTTAAACCCCAACAAAATCCAAACTGAACGACAGTTCGCAATTAGAGATCGCACGCAACAATTCAGGTTCCCTAATGTTTTCAATTCCAAATAAACGACATATTCTCCCACAAATTCGTGCTAATTTAAAATCAAATTAACCCTTCAAAATAGAGATATAGAAAACGAATTTTTTTTTAAAAAGGATAGTAGTAAATAACGGAAAGGATTACATTTTAGGGAGGCGGTGTAAGCAGGGTAGCATTCAGAATCGGAGATACGAGCGGCGCTAGGATACGCCGGCGACTGCGCATTGGATGACGTCATCATTACTCTTCCTCCGTCGATATTTCTCGGGTTCCCTAAAATTCATCTTTTATGGGCTTAATATGACTACTGTACTAGAGTAGTTGGGCCAAAACTCGGCCCATTAACTCATATCCATCTTTATTGAAAGAGAAGGTCTTGGGTTAGGCAGACCTAAATGATTTAGGCGGGTTTTATCCATTAACCCAAGCTCAAACCCATATAATATACCCTAATTGGGATTAATAAACTCTATTTGGGATTGGTCAACCCATTTGGGTAGAATAAAACCCGCCTAAACCGTTTAGGCCTGCCTAACGCAAGTTTTTGCCTTATTGGAATTGAGATTCTCTCTCCCTTAATACAATTATATTTGGTAAAAATATTTTGTTTGTGATTAAGAAGTTAGAATTTAAAATTATTTGAATAATTTAAGGATGTGAATTTAAATAAATGTATTTATGTTAAAGTTATATATATTGTATTATAACTATTTGAAATTAAAATTTTAAATTTTTTTCACCGATTAAAATCTAAGTATAAAAAGTACGACATATAATTAGGCACTAGTCAGTCACTTGAGTAGGATTTAATGCCTAGCAATTCTAGATGGTATATTAATTTATTATTTTTAATATATACTACCTCCGTCCCGCGCTATTAGTCTCATATGATTTCGGCACATGAACCAATGTTTGTGAGTGTAGTGGAATTAATATTTTATTGATAAGTGTGAAAAAGTTTACCATTTTGGGAAATCAGACTAATAGAGTGGGACAGACCAAAAAGACAAATGAGACTAATAGAGTGGGACGGAGGGAGTAGTAAATATTAATAAATAAAAAATAAATTAATAATTATTTAAATATATATATATAAAATAAAAATGAATTCAAATGGTTATGGTAGAGACTTGGTTTGATCAACTTTGTTGTTGTTGCAGCGAGAGGAGGAGGAAGAAGCAGTCATGGCTTATGCTGCAGTGATTTCGCTGAAGCGCATACTTGAGCGCCTCACCAATCCACAAATCACGGAGTTCGCGTGTGAGAAGCTCAAGTTGTTGGGAAATTTCTTCAGAAGAGTGAATGCTGGTAACTTCAGAAACATCAACACCAGTGCGATCGATCGATGCATTTGATGCAAAAACAAGGGAGGCGGTATGCGGACTCGAAGATGTGGTTTGAGTCTCATGCGTTGTATCGCTCTCTTCAGCCTTCTGAACGCCTTGGCGATGAGGTTTACATGCGGATTCCTCCCGTAGACGAGAATGGCGTGAAGCAAGAGATTGATTCGTTTCTGAACGCATTGAAAAATCTGGAAGAGGATTATTGCAGAAAGCTGTATATTAACCCTTTACCTGGAGGAGAAGATCGAGCCGCTGATGATTTTGGTGGAAAAAAGTCGCTGACGGTTGGGTTATCGGATAAATTTGAAAAAATCAGAGATGAGATCCTCGATTTCTGGTCCAAAATCAAAGCTGTCGCGCTCGTCGGGATGGCCGGCATCGGTAACACACATCTCGTTAGAGAAATTTTTCAAAATCCGATCATTGTTAAGCGTTCCGATATAACAGTGTGGGTGAGGGCAGGCCCAAAACATACAAAATACAGTGTGTTGGCCGATATTGTTGCTCAATTAGAGTGTAAACCTAGAGATCCGTATTTAGGCTAAAATTTATTCACATTCATAAGAAAAGGTTTGCACGGTCGGAGGTTTTTGATCGTATTGGATGATATATGGAGCACAGATGTGTTCAATGAGTTGAGCCCTAGCATTCACCATATGCCCTTTGTGAACAGTGATGAAAGTTGGGATCTGCTTTGGCAGAATGTGTTTGCTCACAGCTCTCTCCCTCTTCAACTCGAGAAGGAAGGAGGATTGCTGAGATATGTGAAGGTCTTCCTCTCTTGATCCTCGCGGTTGCAAACCTTCTACGTGGAATCGAGGAGAAAGAATACTGGGAGAAGGTAGCAGACAAGAAAACTACAACTTTCAGAGATGCAAATAATATGATCGCAGAGGTACTATTTCCAAGCTATGAATACCTACCTCAGCATTTAAAAGCATGTTTTCTGTATATGGGAGTTTGATTCCCTGCTCCAAACTCTTTAACTTGTGGATTGTTGAGGATTTTTTTGAACCAAGTCAGCATGAAAACTTGGAAGATTTCTCTGTAGAATGTTTGGAGGAGCTTGTCTCCCATAGCCTTGTGATCTCCTGCAGGATAAACAAGCTCCATTATGCCTGTTGGCACTTGTGATTCAAAGAATGAATCCAAGTATAACATTGCAAGCCAGCGTAGGTTGTCTGTCCAAAACAACGTTTTGTTTGGCATTAAATAATCTTATGACAAATGGCGTCCACGTTAACAGCACACTCTCTTTTATGTACTGGTCCCGATCATGAATATTAAGTACCGATATGCTTTGATTTAGTGTTTCTGATGGTGTTGGATGCTCTTGCAGTCCGTTTCTATGAGTTCCCGGCATTGGTACTGAAACTGTTGCAGTTGAGGTACCTTGCTCTCACTCATAATGGGGCAATCCCTTCTTCCATCATAATATCAAATTTGTAAGAGAATCAACTAGTTTGTCGAATGAGATTTGGGATTTGCAGGAACTGAGGCATCTTAGGATCATGGGAAGCAACCTAGCAGATCCAAGCAAACGCGCAAAGCAAGGCTGTTTTCAGAAGCACCCCCTTATTTGAAGAAATTAAGAATCAAAATTGAGCTGCAGCCTTACTATGCTGACATCTCAAGCTGCTTCAGACATATTATGATTCTTGGACAACTTGAGTCACTTAAATGTGTTGTCGTGAATCCTGGAGTGAGGTCTGGAGTTGTAGCCTCACCTGAAGATCTTTCAAATTTGTCCAAGAGCCTTTAAAAGCTGAGCTTTAATGGTTTATTATATCCCTGAAAGTGCTGAAGCTACAATGCTCTGCCTTTGAAGGGGCAGAGTGGGAGGCAAAGGCTGGTAAATTCAAGAGTCTGGAATATCTGCTACTTGAAGATATGGATTTGATGCATTGGACAATCTTTGGTAAGAGATTCTTCCCTAGTCTCCGGTGCCTAATCATTCGAAAATTGGACTAATCCAACTGCAGTCCTTCAGTTGTGGCTTCAGCGAAGCAATTGTGTTTCTCTGCAAAGTCTTCTCTTCAAGTTGTGATCAAGTCATCATGGATGCTTTGATGACTGGCTGCGGATCCAAAGGTAACCCTTTTAAATTTTATCAAGAACTGAATTTAATATTGGTAAGTCATGCATGAGAGAGAAAGAGAGAGAGGGTTCTATTCTTACCACTATGAAACCTACCTAGTTCCTGCCTATTCTATTGAAATTAAAGAATCATACATGTGTTTCTTGCAAGTTTAAAACTAATTATTGCCAGTTTGCAGTAAAGTTATTAAACTTACGTGCAAGCAATTCCCAAACGACTTATACAGCTACTAGTCAACTCTCTAGGGAAGACAAACAATTAATAATCTTTGAACATGGAAATGTATATCTTATTACATATTAATCTCAACTCTGTATAATATAATATATTCTCTATTCGATCTGCAATGAAGTAGTGTTGAGTATCTGTTACTTTTCTTGTAGTAGTTTTGATCCAGAAAATTAATGGCTTTTCCATTTTGGTCTGAAAAATCTGCTGCAAGTAATGCATGCAAACTCCTACTTGTT
The DNA here is from genome assembly GCA_026898455.1 of Plectranthus barbatus. Classification (NCBI taxonomy): domain Eukaryota; kingdom Viridiplantae; phylum Streptophyta; class Magnoliopsida; order Lamiales; family Lamiaceae; genus Plectranthus; species Plectranthus barbatus. The sequence goes on from JAPKLW010000738.1 coordinate 43,344, forward strand.
TCTAGCCTTTCTACATATTTGATCATCATTTCCCTTCAAAACTACTCATCTTCTAAACTCTACACACAGGAGTCCACTCCCAAATCATCTCCGACCAACCTCAGCCACCTCGTTTTCGGGCTTCTCGGCTCGGAAAAGGCATGGCATGACAGAAAATCCTACATACAGTCATGGTGGAGACCAAATGCAACTCGCGGGCTTCTATACTTGGACACAGCCCCAACCGGAGACCTCCTGCCTTGGTCCGACGCTTCGCCCCCTTACCGGGTTTCAGACAATCTGGACAAGCTGTTGCAAGAGACGAAAGCTCGAGCTCCGGTAATGATTCGAATGGTTCATGGGATAATGGAGGTGATGAGGGAGGTGGAGAAGGAAGGAGGTGAGGATATTGACCTAAGATGGCTGGTGATGGGAGACGACGACTCTGTTTTTTTCGTGGATAACATGGTCGACGTTCTTGCTGAACTGGATCATAGCAAGTACTACTATCTTGGGGGGCAATCGGAGTTCATCATGTCGAATCATTGGTTCTCGTTTAACCAAGGATTTGGAGGGGCTGGGTTCATGCTGAGCTACCCTCTAGCTAGAGCTCTTGCATATGACATGGAGAATTGTCTCCGGCGACATGCCGCGTTGGCTTCTGCAGATATGATCACCATGGTTTGCATTGCTGATCTCGGCGTCAATCTCTCTCCCCAGAAGGGCATTCATCAGGTCAGTTAACATTCACTGCGTTTTCCTTTCTCTTTCTACAACATACATGTTAGAATCATGATTGCAGACTTGAGTGTAGTCGAGCAGTGTTCGCGGTCTGGTTTGGAAGCAAAATTTCGGCCAAATCAATAGGGTACTGTTTGAGATTTTCTCAAACCAAACCGGCTAAACCGTATAAAAAATGGTTTAGTACGGCGGGTTTGACGGTTTGAAATGAAATATTTCAACTTTCAACAATCAACTATAATATATCGAGAGAGCGAAGACTTTAGTTAATTTGTAGAAAAACAGGGCTTAAATGTAAATTAGTTGATTTCTGTTATGATATTACTTATTACTCCCTCCGTCCCATTTTCCTTTTTTGTTTGTCCCATTTTCCTAAAATGACAAACTTTTTACATTCACCAATAAAATATTAATTCCACTACACTCACAATCCTTAATTCTCGTGCCGAAAAAAAAAATTGACTACTTCAATGGGACGGAGGGAGTATAATATACTTTTAAAGTTAAAATCTTATATTTATAATTGAATGTAAAATCAAAAGAGGCACGTAGGTCAATTGTATTTAAATAATTAAATTGTAACCTTAAAATTTCAAATATAAATCGAAAGAGACATAAAATTATAATAACGATGATAATATTTAATCTAATGTTATGAAAAGGTAGGAACTTACCAAGTGAACTATTATTTATATTTATGAATTATTGGATGAGGTGAGAAAAGTCTCCCGTTAGAAAAATGAATGAATCGTGTCCATTAAATCTAAATATATCAATGATTGATATACAATCAATCAACATAATAATTAATATTAATATGTTGGTTGATTGTGTTTTAGTTGTTGTTTGATTGTATATCAACCATTAATTTATTTAGATAGTAAAGGATATGATTAATTAAATTTCAAACTAGTCAAATTAATCTGGTTAGGCCGATTTGAACGGTTTCGGCCAAACCACACCCCTAGGAACTAACATCTAGGTGTGGTATATAATCTGTTGCAGATTGATTTACGCGGTGATCTCTCCGGATTCCTATCTTCTCACCCGAAATCCCCCCTCCTCTCTCTCCACCATCTGGATGCGGTAGAGCCAATCTTCCCGGAAATGGACCGTTACGAGTCCACGCGCCACCTCATGAAGGCGGCTGCCGCGGACCAGTCCCGAATGCTGCAGCAAACCATCTGCCACCACAGGCAAGCCAACTGGTCCATCTCCATTTCTTGGGGCTACTCCACCCACATATACGAGACAATCATAGCGAGGAGCGACCTGCAGAAACCCCTCGAGACGTTCGACCCGTGGTCGAGCACTCCCCGCCCACTCCCGCTCTACATGTTCAACACCAGGTTACCTTCCAGAGACCCCTGCAAGGCCCCCCATGTTTTCTTCTTTAAGGAAGTGAGCAAGGTCTCTCGGAAGGGGATCCTCACCACGTATTCTCGAGGCGCGCCCCGCCCCCTCCCGCCCTGTTCGTCCACCGGGGCAGATTTCGTCTGCGAGATCCGGGTGTTTTCCCCGACAAGCAAGCGGAAAGAGGTACATAAATGGAGAATCGTGGATTCAGGACCCAACAGATAGTTTAATTATTGATACAGGACCCGAAAGATGATTTGTCAATTCAGGACTCGAAAGATCAAACAATTCTCAATCAAGACATTATATTGAGATCATGGATTGATAATTGTATGATCATTCGAGTCATGAATTGATAAAACTCAATAGATGATGTTCGTGTTATGCTTTGCTTCATTCCATTAATGGCTTCTTTTTTCTTGTGTAGATGGATCGATGCCAATGCTGCGATGTTATTGCTGTAGATCACTCATCCACAGAGGTTAAGTTGAGGGAATGCATGATTAACGAAGTCATTGCTTAGCCCCTGCCTCATCATTTTTGCTTACTACTCTTTAACTTTGTGTTTTTATTCTTGCTTTTTATAAAGCTTTTACTACCAATATTTTTTCCCCTTAATTTGGTGGGTATTAATTCTTAGTAGGGTAGTATTATGAGTCAAAAACACTCGTGAGTTACCTGGGATTGACTCCAAACAATTTGAAATTGATTTGATACAGATCGATTCGAGCTACTCGAGTAGTTGTCAAGCTCGAGCTTAAATCGAACTTGAGTTGAGTTCGGGTTCGAACTAGTAGTTGTCAAGCTCGAGCTTAAATCGAACTTGAGTTGAGTTCGGGTTCGAACTAGGTTCGTGAACCTTATCAAGCTAAATATATTTAATTTTTATTCCTAAATTTATTATTTAACAATAAATAATCAATTTTTTTATATTAAAATTGAGCTTGATTGAGCCGAGTTGAACTTGAGCTTAGAATTTTCAAGTCGAGCATGAACTTGGTCATACAGATACTTGACTCAACTTGGCTCATAAATTTTAGTCTTGGTGTAGTGTTTTCTCCAAATTTATTTTAGTTTTTGTATTAAGTGTGCAGATAGTTATTAGTTGATTTAAAACGTGTTTGAACACTAAAAATAATGTAAATATGAAAGAAAAAGTAATTTTTTATCCGAGTTGTTAAATGAAAATTTAAAGATATGGTTAGACAAATGAATTTTATTTAATTTTACTCATTTCATGGTATCACGCCACATAAAAGCTACACCAAACCAATAAGAGCAAATGTTGTTTACAAGTTTAAATTATATTTATACTCCCTCCGTCCCACTTACTAAATTGAGTGTCCCAACTGAATTGTCACATATCAAAAAATAATAATTTTTTCACATTTAACAATAAAATATTAATCTCATTAACTCATTCTACACTCACAACTCTTAATTTCTGTGCCGAAATGAAACATGACAATTCTAATGGAGCGGAAGGAGTATCATTTTTCATTAGGAATTGATATTTTATTTTTGCGTATTTGCTTCCAAAAAAAAAAAAAAAGAAAGAAACATGAAAAAGCTAAAGTATGGACAAAAATCACATGCCCTCCAAATCTTGAATACATCAAATAGGTGGAGATAGTTAAGACAATTACATTTGCACATCTTTTTTATGTAACGGGAAGAACAAGAAACATGTTTTATTAGGTTTGGACTTTAGTGGGATAGCAACCTAGGATTCACTTTTTTTTAATAAAATTATTTTTATATTGTGGTGCTTGAGCTTATAATCAACCTGCTCACAAAGAAAAATACCTTCCTTGTAATAAGAATGACCAATTTCAATTTAGTCCATTTTAAGCTCATAACTCAGTTAATTGATTGTAATGGTGAAGAGAAGTATCTTGATCTGGGAGTTACGCTGTTTCAATTGGCGAAAAAGGATACGTCCAACTCAACATCAACATGTCTGATCAATAAATCATTTCAAGTCAGCCTTTGTTTCGCGCTGGTTCAACAATCGTCACCATCTCAAAAGAATGTATCCGTCCAGCGAGCTACACCACGTGGGGAAATCAAAAATCGCTTTTAGCTCAAAGGATTTCACCCGATAAGAATATAGGGCACTCAATATGCCATTATACACGTGCAATCACTCATAGCATACAATATTCGAACATGTATTAAAAGCAAACAAATCTCATAGCAATACAATTCAATACTTTATCCTACATTTATTATTGGGAAAATATTCAAATCTATCCCGAACTTTGGATGAATTCCCAATTTTATCTCAAACTTTAAAATATAACAATTTCAGGCTTAAACTTTCAATGAGTTCCCAATTTTATCCCAAATTTTTAAATATAACAATTTTAGCCTAAACTTTAAAATTTTTCCCACCTGTCAATATTAAAACATCGAAAATCTTATATGAACACAAATAATTACATATTATACACAAAAACAATACACGTACACTACTCTTCCATGACATAATAACATTCATGAAGTATATATTAAGAATAAGAAATTTTAGAGTAATATATTTTCATAAGACTCAAGGTATCTTTATTAAATATAAAGAAATTTAGATAAATATATTTGATAAATTATTAAGACATGCCTTGATTTTATGTTTTTATTTGTTTTAAAATTAAAAACAAATATATTTAAATTATTATCTTAGATCTTATTTTAGAATAATTATTCACGAAAATAATATTCTTTTTGAAAATTATCTTAATTTGAAAGTAAATATATAGTGAAGACTAATATAGTATGATATATAAATATATGTCTCCACGAAAGATTTTCGATGTTTAAATTTTGACAGTGGGAAGAAAATTGGGAACTCATTTAAAGTTTAGGCCGAAATTGTTACATTTAAAAGTTTGGGATAAAATTGGGAATTCATTCAAAGTTTGGGATATATTTGTATATTTTCCCTTTATTATTTTTCCATTCTTGAATTTTGCTTTTATCCACAAATTTTTATTAAAATATTTAGAAGAAAAAAAAAGGTTTAATTGGAAAAAAATAATAAATTTAATGGGCAAAGTTATTGGTGAAATGGGACTATTTTGATTTGTACATTTTTATCCTGAAAGGATTAAAATAATATGGAAAAGAAAAAGTAAAAAACAGGTTTTACTGGTTTGGGGAAAACGAAAAGAAAGCTGCCTGACAGACAGAGAGACCAACCAACAGTGAGAGAGAGAGAGAGAGAGAGAGAGAGAGAGGGGAGCGGAAAGATGGAGAATAAGATTTCTTCAACAATGACGATAACCCATCAGCTTTTCACTCTCCTCGCACCATTACCAACGAATGGGATCGTTTTTTTCCTCAACCCCAACGACAATTGCAACTACAAACCCTCTACCAACACCGCCCACTTTCATTATTATTTCCATCCAAATAGTTGGCACCGCCACCTCCCCTCATTTTTCTTGAAGAAAGCGAGCTTCTTTGTGGGTTTTCTCGACATTGGTTATCTAACTCTGAGCTGATCCCTTGGTGAGGAGTTCTTGGTTCTTGATCATGTCTTTTTTTGTGAATCTTTGGCTTTCTTTGTTTCATGGGAGTTTTTGTTTCTTTGCTTGAAATTGATGATTGAATGGGATTTTGTTGATTCTTGATTATTGGCCGTTTCTTATCCAGTGAATATTCATTCAATCAGGTAAAAGAGAAGTTTTGCATTCAGTCGCATCAACTATTTATAGAATTCCTGCATTTGGATCTTGTTGGCACATTAGGGTTTTTTTAATTTTTTGAATGACTAGCTATGATTCTTGTTCATGTTGATTAAATGGGATCATTATGAATATCATGATTTTTTGGAAACATCTGTTTTTCAGGAATATGTTAGGAGGAAATCTTCCTGCAGTTGTGGAGGGAAACCACTCCCAATTTGATACAACTACAACTCCTCTGCTTCAGTTGAATGGAAATGGTGAGGATATGTTCTTGGCTGTGTTGGAAATTTGAGTATGCTTCATTAGGTTTTGCATTAATGCATTGCCATTGTTACTGTTCTTATATCTATTGAAAATGTCTCTAATGAGTAATGGCTGTGATTTGCTCTCTCTGAATTATTTGCAAACTAAAGAAATTAGTGTTCATTTCCATCCTCTGCTGATAGTTATCTGTTCTGAAACTGTATCCCGGATTTGACATTTAGTTTCTGATATAATCAAAGATGTATCAGAGTAGATATGGAGCTTTATGCAGAACTTCAAATATAAATGCTTCGTAGCAGTTAACTCGGAAGCTCCGGCCGAGTCTTTTGATATTTTCTCCCTGTAGCCAATATCTAAAGATTTCTAGCTTGCATGCAATATCAAATTTGAGCTTGAATTCGACTTCTGGTTCATATACTTTTAGGTAGTTGTATGAAGTGGTGATGAAATGAGATGCTGCTTTGTCTCATGCATTGCAGGATTCACATAGCTGCAAATTTTGTGGATAAAATAGGCTACAGATGTTAGGCTATAGGCGTAGAACTGAATTGCATCTATTCGTTAGACTAAATCATCAAATCTAGTACAAACTATGTCATTTTTTTTTCAATTTTTTCAATAAAATAGCCAAACTACCAAAACTATACAAATATAAGATATAAATTTTTTTTCCGACGAAAAAAAACTGACTATACTCGCCAAAGATCCCCCTTTTCATTGAAAATCTTGTATGTTTCTCTTAAATGATGTGGATTTCCAGTGAGCTTTCTGTTGTCAGAAAAAAGATTTTATCCTATATTTGTATAGTTTCTATTAGTTCGGCCATTCAATTGCAAAAGATGATCGTTTGTACTAAATTTGAAAAAAATGGCATAGTTTGTATTAGATTAGAAGGTTTGGCCTATTCGCTATATGAACATCAAGAGAACTAGGACTTTTCCTTGACTCGAAGTGTTGGTTTCGAGAAGAAGGGCTTGTGTTCTTGCCGGAATAATTTTTATGTTCATGAAAATGCAGCTTTTTTTTACTGTTTTCTTGGAGGTGATGAAAACACCTGAATAAAGAGAGAGAAGCTCTGATAACTTGTCTCACCTGATGCCTCGTATCCTTCTGCAGTCCCAACTCATTATCCTGTGGGCCTTGGCACGATAAACTACGCGAGAAACGAGCACGCAACGACTTCCAGTCGCCCTAACAAAAGAGCGAGGGGGGAAGAGCTTGCGTACGCGCAGAGGAAGCTTGACATGTCTGTGAGAAACAACCTTAATCTTGACAGACCTGGTCCTTGTGGGCTTCTTAATCCCAAGAATTCTGTTTCGCCGGAGCTCCGGCTTTCTAGTGAGAAAGAACACAGCTCCTCGATTACTTCAACCGGTGAGAATCTCACGAAGGCCTTCCCTTTTGCTCTCTCTCTGTGCAACACTGTTGAAATGGAGATGAACCGGCAGATGGAAGAAATCGGGCAGTATATTAAACTTCAGGTATGTGAAAAGAGTTGATGCTCTGTTTAGTCATCACTGCAAGGAGTTTGGTTATTCGGTTCGGTTTTGGCCTGTAAAATAACGGAAGCGAAATAACTGAATTTACATTAGATGTAACCGAACCGAAACTCTTAATCGGTTTTCGGTGATTTTCTCAGTTATAACCGAATTTTAGTATAAATTTAATAAATTAATAAAATCAAAAATAGAAATTATATATATTTATATTTATATTAATATAAATATATATATTATATACATTTATTAATATTATATATTTAAATTCAGTTATTTCGGTTATATATATTTTAATATATGTTAAAAATATATTTATGTATTAATATAAACATATATATTATAAATTTAATAATATTATATATTTAAATTCGGTTATTTCGGTTCGAAAAAAAATAACTGAACCGAAAGCCGAAATAGTGAAAAAAAATTAACCAAACGAAAACTGAAATGATTGTAAAATTTTCGGTTTTTTCGATTTTTTGCTCACCCCTAATCAGTGCTGAATGAATCTTTCTGAGCTCTTCTCTATCTATGTTGGCAGGAACAGAACATCCTCAAGGGTGGAAGGGAGATAAATGAAAGACACATGATTTCTTTGCTGAATGCACTAGAAAAAGGAGTGAGCAAGAAACTACACGAGAAGGACATCGAAATCGAGAAGATCAACGGCAAGAACAAGGAGTTAGAGGACAGGATAAAGCAGGCTGCCATGGAAGCTCAGTCGTGGCACTACAAGGCGAAGTACAATGAAACGGTCGCCAACACCCTGAAGAGCAACTTCCAGCAGCTCCTGGCGCAGGGTACGACGGCCCAAGGGCACGAAGGGTTCGGGGACAGCGAGGTGGACGACGCATTGTCTTCGTTGAAGCACCCCGGCATGATCAGTAACCATGGTCTGAAATGCAGATCTTGCAAGACAAGGCCAGTTTCGATCTTGTTGTTTCCTTGCCGGCACCTCTGCCTGTGTGCTGACTGTGAAGGATTTGTCGACGTTTGCCCCGTCTGCCAGGTGGTGAAGACTGCCAGTTTTCCTGTGAATCTGTAATGAAAATCTTCATTACATTGTGTGGAAGTGTGGCCTCTCTCATATCAAGAATTGTTTGAATATGAATTATGAAATGAAATTAAAATGGAATCATGGCCATCTGGAGAGTTCATTAGGGGCTTGTGAAGAGCTTTGCGTAAATGTCGCCGGAAAAATCTCAATCTTTTAAACCTATAAGAATCAAGCACCCTAGGATCGAGTGATCTGATACCCTCTCTCCTTACAAAACCGACTTACAAGAAGAATGGTACTTGAATATTATATATCAGCTCGAGCTATTTTTCGAAATCAATGTGAGATATTTAATACATTTTATTTGACGCACACGTGAGACCATTTATTCCTGAACTGCTATTGGGGGCACCGATCTTTGAAATGGGTTATATGATTATTTAACCTTGAACTACTATTGGAGGTACTCATCATTGCGATGAATCAACTCTGGTACCATATTAATATGTAAATAAAAAAAGCATTTGAGAGAATATTAAACATGTAATAACGATTTGTAATAGTATATTGTGAATTATTCAATGAGATAATACATCTGTATATAGTAATAAAACAATTCTATTCTAGACAGTAAATTAAAAATGTCTATTCGTGTAGTAAACTTACTCGAAGATCATATAATCACTACTCAATATATTGTATGCCATAAACATTATAACAATCCCAATCATTCATATATCATACATATGTCTGAAATTAGGGGCAAACTTGTCAAGTTGGCTCGCAAGCTACTCGGCATCGTCTCCAAAAAATCTCAAAATTGACTCAATACTATTCGAGTCGAGCTCGAGCATCATGATACTCGATTCAATCGGCTCGCGAGCCTTATCAAGCTCGAACTTAAATCGAATCCGAATCGAGCTTAGGTTCGAGCTAGACTCACGAGCCTTATCAAACTTATTATAATTTAATTTTTTATACATAAATTTATTATTAAATAATAAATAATTTAAAATTTTTAATAAAGTTTAAAATAAATTAAAAAATCGAGCTCGATGGAGCCGAGTCAAACTTGTTGAGTTTGATAGCGAATCGAGCTCGAGGTAGAAAATTTAATCTCGGTCGAATCGAGCTCGAGCTAAGAAATTTTGAATCAAGCTCAAACCTAGCTATACTCGACTCGGCTCGGCTCGTGATAATCCTATTTAAAATCAAGAAATCAGTATACACACGAAATTACAATGTTTGAAAAAGTAGATTTGAATTTGATCCCATTTTATAATTGAATGAAATTTTGGTACCTTGTAGGCTCCGAAATACCAAGAATATCCCCCACAGACAACAAATACTGTCTCTCTCTAACAACCCTCTCCCACCAAACTCCTCTACATCGCCACTCTCCTCCCTTCTTGGCGGAGCCTCCAACAACCACCTCACCCACCCTAAACCCATCTCATTGGATTGCATATACATACACTCCTCCCCCCCCTCTCTCTCTCTCTAACACGGAGAAAATGCAGAGCACGGCCATTGCATTCGCGCCCTCTCTTTCTCTGTCTACTCGCCCCCGCAAGCTCCCCGCGTGCGGATTCAAGCCTCTCCCTGCCTTACCTCTCGGAAAGCTCCAGCTTAGCCGTGGCTATGCTGTTTCTGCATCGGGTCGGAAAGTGAGCCCGATTAGCTGCTCGCTGAATCAGAGCGGCTGGGTGTCCGCGCCGAATCAGCCCGAATCTGATGGACTTGTGGCTCGGGCCGCGGCTGAGAGCGCGGGTGCGGCGGAGATCCCGAAGCCCAAGAGCTCTATTCAGGATACTTTGGTTCTTGGAAGTCTCTTCGGGCTTTGGTATCTGTTTAACATCTACTTCAATATCTACAACAAGCAGGTAATTTGCAATGAGTTTGGGCAGATTTCAGTTTTTTTCGAGTGATTTGAATATGTTTTGTGACTGACAGAAGAGTGATTTGCTTGATATGGCATGATTTTTGCACTTTTATTCCTTTTAGTTGATTGAAGTGATTTCCAGTAAAGATCTTGGCTTTAAGTGTTGTTGATTTATGTTATTGCTTCTTCTTTTTTTGGGTTTTTATAATTATGAAACAGAGGAAGAAGTAATGTGTCATTAAATGACAACTATTTTCCCTTTCCTAGTTATAGTTTTGTTTTTTTATTTTTGAGATGGCATTGTTTCTGGGATTTTGACTGTGCTTGTGTGAAACAGATAAAGTTTAAAATCAATTGTTATTCCATAGTTACAATGTGTTTAGTATGGCCTTACTTGTGTATGTGATGGTGATGGTGATGGTGATGGTGATGCTATTCTGTTAGGTTCTCAAAGCTTTTCACTACCCAATGACGGTAACACTCGTGCAATTTGCGGTTGGGAGTGTGCTTGTTCTTACAATGTGGACTCTCAATCTCTACAAACGGCCTAAGATCAGTGGAGCACAGGTACTTCTAGAACACGACTCGAATGTATTCAATTCGGTTTTATGACATGAGAATGCATTACAAGGCTTTTGTCTAAACTTTACAGCTTGCAGCGATCCTTCCATTGGCAGTGGTGCATACACTAGGAAACCTCTTCACCAATATGAGTCTTGGTAAAGTTGCTGTTTCGTTTACTCACACGATTAAAGCCATGGAGCCTTTCTTCTCGGTGGTCCTCTCTGCTATGTTTTTGGGAGAGGTGAGGCATCCCTGTGCTCTAAAGTCTGCTCGATTTTGTAATATAGGATGTATTTGCAATTCTTTAAAACTTTTTCACTAAATGGCTTGTGACAAAGCTGTTTATCGAGGTAGGAGTAGGTTCGATTACCTTTTCATATGTGAACAACTCACCTATGAATATTGACATTTGATTGCTATGTTTGCCAAAAAACTGTTGTTTCATATTGTTGGTCTTATCTAGTTTTCAACAAGTAGTATTCTTGGTTTCTGTATCTTATGAAAAAAAAGAGTATTATCAATTCAGGACCCGAAAGATTAATTTTCAATTCAGGATGTGAATTATCACAAACTCACATTCTTTCGAGTCCTGAATTGACAATTCATCTTTTGGGTCCTGAAACGATAATTAAACTATCTTTTGGGTCCTGAATCGACAATTCTCCTAAAAAGGAACTTTTTTTACTTGTAAAATAGTATGGGTGCATGTTGCATTGATTATGTTGTTTTCCTGTTTGGAATACATGGTGTATGTATCTTACTTTGCTGTGACCCCTCTTCGAGCAGCTTCCTACACTATGGGTTGTTTCTTCTCTTCTGCCAATTGTTGGTGGAGTAGCTTTGGCATCGATGACTGAGGCTTCCTTTAACTGGTAATAAAATTCATGACATACAACTACTCATTGTTTCTTGTCATTGTGTACTCAGAAATTATTTGGTATGCATTTCCTATTCTTCGATTTCCTCACAATCTTTACACTATCTTTGCTCATTGTAGGGCTGGTTTTTGGAGTGCTATGGCCTCGAATTTGACAAATCAATCTCGGAATGTCCTTAGCAAAAAGTTTATGGTTAAGAAAGAGGTATATCTTCAACTCGCAATGCATTCTACTGAGTCCTGAAGAATCCTATATTTATGAGGATATGGGGTGACCTATTATAATTGCGTCAACTTTTTTTTTTTGGTTACAAATTTACTCGAATTATGTTATTGCAGTATGTGTAAAAGAGAGTAATAATGAGCTTACTTTCTATTAGTTTTTCCGGAATGGTGCTTCACATCGTTTTCTCTTTTTTCTGCAGGAATCCCTTGACAATATTACTCTTTTCTCAATAATCACCATCATGTCTCTCTTCTTGATGGCACCTATTGCCTTTTTCATGGAAGGCTTCAAGCTTACACCTTCGTACCTTACGGCTGCTGTGAGTAAATTTAGAAACATAACTTTCTCTTCTTTTATATGATTCGAGCATGTCCATAATAGCATGTTTCTCCTGTTGATTTCTCGGTTTGCTAATGCGAGTGTGTTTCTTTTCGATGTTTTCCATTTGCAGGGGGTGAATGTCAATCAGCTTTACACTAGGTCACTCTTGGCAGCTCTCTGCTTCCATGCATATCAACAGGTACTGGTTGGACGATATCTTCTTTTTATACGAACAGTTTGTTCTTCGACAAAAACTAAAGCACTTGCCTTCCACTCGATACTCAAAAAGTCGTAACAAAGTTCACATCTGCATTTATATGTCATGGATATCACATCTATTGTTGATCTTCTATATTCTTTTTTATGCAACATTGTAAGAAATGTTTAGTTGATAACGGTGAATTTGTGAGCCGTATGTTTATATATATACACGTTGTATGCATGTGACTTAGTTCAAGAACATATATGGCTTACTTTCAAGAACATATATTCTAGAATGTTTCTATGTTTGAAGATTTATCAATTCAGGACCCGAAAGATAATTTAATTATCGACTCAGGACCTGAAAGATAGTTTAATTATCGATTCAGGACATGAAAGATTAATTTTCAATTTAGGACCTGAAAGATCACAAAAATTCTCAATTCAAGGCCTGAATATCAGGTTCTGGATTGAGAATTGTTTGATTTTTTGGGTCCTGAATTGATAATTTAACTATTTTTAGAGGTCTGAATCGACAATTCTCCTTTATGAAACTACTGCCCGGATACTAAAACCACGTAGTCGGTCTAGCAATGTTGAGTTTCCACGAAACCCGGTGTGACGTGGCTTGCACTAGGAAGCCCTCTTGCCACCTTGAATGATGACACTCCAGATTCTTGAATTTTTGTGTTGTGTAAACGGTGTTTGTGCAGGTGTCGTACATGATCTTGCAGCGCGTATCTCCCGTGACACATTCCGTGGGCAACTGTGTGAAGCGGGTGGTGGTGATTGTCACTTCGGTTCTCTTCTTCCGCACACCTGTTTCGCCCATCAACTCCATAGGTACGTACGGTCTAATCTTCTCTCGGAGCAGAAACATTCATCTCCTCCTCTGACCTCGAGACTCCTACTGTGCAGGTACCGGAATAGCCCTTGCCGGCGTGTTCTTGTATTCCCGAGTCAAGCGCATCAAACCAAAGGCTGCTTGAGTTGAGGTTTCTTGTGTTATTACAAAAAATTTTGTTGGTGTTTCGATTCTGTCGCTAGAATAGAGAGAATCAGCTATTGTTTTTTGAGTTTTTTTTTCACTGTTTCTGCCGCACTATTTTCCGTTATGGACACACATTCTTTGATGTTTATTTTCTGCAGTATAACTGTAACTAAATAACAAAGATGGTGTACTTTTTATTTTTATTTTTTTTTAATTTTTTACAATTGATCACGCTGTTGAAGGTCGCCAGAGTGGGTCTCCGGCGGCGGTGGATTCAATTGCTGCCGGACGGCCGAGCAAATATCCGTCCGGCAGCTTAGATAGTCAGTGCCTCAACGAAGTTTTGAAGCCAAGTAGAGAACTGTTGTTGCTCGGAGTTTCTCATGGTGGAAGGCAGCGCGACATATTTTTTTCAAATTTATTTTAAATTATTCGAATATTTCAAATTTATTCTATATTATTTAAAAAAATTCAAATATATTCTAAATTATTTTTTTCAATAATCAACGGAATGTGGGAGATTAAATCGGAAACAATGAATTATCATATCAAATATTTAAATTTTAAATTTTAAATTGTGGAATTGAATTTTCAATATTATTATTAGTTTTCTTATTTATAGAAAAAATAGTTTGAGATATATTTGCATAATTTTAAATAAATAGTGATAAATTTGAAAAAAATATGTATATTTCAGAATATATTTGAATTTGTTTACCAATTTATAATCATAAATATCTATCTATATATATATATATATATATATATATAGGGAGCAGATCCAGTGAGAAAACTCTTAACATGAGAAAATGAGAAAGATGCTTGATTGCATTTACGACATTGCTTGATTGTATTCAGGTTGTTGCTTGATTGTGCTTTAGTTGTTGCTTGATTATTTTGTTGCTTGATTGCATTTTAGTTGTTGCTTGATTCAATATCAACCATTGATTTTTTAGATCTGATGGACACGATTCATTCTTTTTTCTCACAGGGGGATTTTTTTTACATGATCCCTCCTCTATATATCTATATCTATATATATATTAAAGTAAGGCCGGAGACAAAATAAAGTAAGTTTGAGTTGCATTAATTAACTGGTTAGTTCCTTAATAAGTGAAACATTTTATAATTATAAATAGTAATAATATACCTTAGTTCCTTAATCAATAAGTGAAATATTTTATAATTATAAATAGTAATAATATACCTTTTTGTTTACATTAACATTTATGATTTAATTTATAATTAATATAGGGCAAGTTTATATATTAGTGAATATTCAATCAAAGATAGATCATATCTCAATAAATATGAATTAGTAGATTATATTTGTTAGTTAAACTAAATAGTTGTGTACAAATTATTTACTTTTCTCTTTCAATAAAATACTAGATTTACACTCGTGCGATGCACGAATTATATATTTAATATTTTATTTAATTATATTAAAAATTATTATAAGGTATTTATGTATGTATTAGTAAGTTATAATATTTTTTTTCATATTATACATCCAACTATATATATATATATATTTGATAAAAACCAAAGCAAATAAATAAAACACAATGCTTATACAAATAAGAATTTGTTTTGCAAAATTAACATATAAAAGATTAATATTTGTATTGTTTGTAAATAGAAAATAAGATAAACTATTGAAAATATATGGTTTACAAAAATGACACAAGATTTTGTTGAAATTGTTATCATTGTTTATCGAAATATATGTATATGTTATAATATAAAATATATCAAGTAAAACAAAATTTAAAAAAATTGATATTATGTGATGATTTACACCTGCACTATGAACGAATTAAATATATGATTACTTATTTTTTTTTTTATATTAAGATATAATGAATAATGTTATATATTTTAACATTTTTAGAGATTCTTTTAAATATATTTATTTTTTATTCATCAATATTGCATTTAATAGTATAATAAAAATTATTTTCTATATTATATGTCAAAGTATAAAAATTAAATTTTAATAAAAACAAAAGGAAGTATATCAAAGACAAAAAAATTATGGAAATTTAATTTAAATATCATCACATAAAAGATATTATATTTTTGTTATTTTTAAAACAATAAATATAATTAATTACTGAAATATAATATTTTAATGAAAAAATAATTTGTTATATTTTTATTATTATTTATTGTTTATCTATAATATAATAGAAGTAAATAAAATAATATAATATTAATAATACAAATTTTGGCGGGAACAATTAATTTAGACTACTTTGTTTTAATATATATATAGATTTTGCCTGATTATTTTAGAATAAATTATATTCCAATACATATAATTATGTTTGTGTAAATGATAATTATTTTATTATAATTCTATAATTATTTCTTGAATGGGTATCAATTCAAAATTAAAATATGATATTCATGGAAAAAAATTGAATTATGATTGAGCTTAGAATAAATGTTGGTACAAATCGTAGATGTCAATTATTTATTTAACAAAATTTTGTTTTAACTAATCTAATATATTTGGTACAGTTATGTATTAATGTATCAAAATGTTTTTTTCTCTTTTAGTTATTTTCAATTAAATTGTATCAAATCTCAATAAAAATCAATTAGGATATTATATTTATTAATTAAGGAAATAATATTCATGTATACAAATTAAAAAAAAATATTGAATGGTTTATTAAAAAAATTTGCTTTTAAATAAATCTAAATTACGTCAATTTATTGTAGTCAAATATTGAATAACTACCATCAAATTTTTTATTTTAAAATTTAAACAACTGATAAATATTATTAAAGTATCTGATTAAAAAATATCATTCAAGTGATCACAAACAATTTGATAAATCAAAATTTGAAAAATAATACTGTCAAAAAAGAAAGCAAAGCATGTAGATAAAATGTTTGTATTCCAAGAAATAAAAGTGCATGCTTATATTTTATTTTAAAAAATATGAAAATTGGATTCGATTTCATATTATTCCTTTTGATATTAAAATTTTAAAATAAATACAAGGAAATAAGGCGGCTAATATGTAGTGTTATTCTAATTTCTTTAAATTTCAGAAATTCATATTTGATGTAATCAAGTATATTTCATTTTATTAATATACATTTATATATATATATATATATATATATATATATAGATTATGGTACATCATTTTTTTCCTAGAAAAGTAAGCACATAATTTTTTTTTTCATTATTTATATTTAATTGACAAAAAAAAAGTTTAATTATACTGAATACTATAACTAAATAAACAAATTAAAATATTAATATTCAGTTTTTATCCAATTTTCAATTAAATATATAAGTGTAACTCATGAAATACTGATGAGATTATTAGTCTCTTATCATTGCCAAAATAATTAAATTCTAGATCATCTGTCATTATATTGACATTATGAATATGAATACCTCACTTATCAAAAAATTATAAAATAAAATTTGAAAAATTAATAAAAAATAAATAAAATCGGTGTCAATATAATATCACTTATTCACGGGACGAAGGCAATATAAAGTTAGGGGCAGTGCCCCACGAGTTAAAAACTTTTTTTAGTTATATTTATAAAAAAAATTATAAAGCACGATCCACGAGATGTAGTCAAGCCTCTACGATCCTTTCAATCTATATTCATCCCTTTTTAATATACTGTATAAGTAATGGATCATTTTATATTGTATTTTAAAGTACTACATAGAAATTAATAGTTAATACATTTTTAAAATTAATATTATTTTAGTTCTAAAAAATATTAAATAAATATTATTTTAATACAAATAATTAATGTTCCCACGCATTGCGTGGGAAGCAATACTAGTACATATTAAAGTAAGGCTGGAGACAAAATAAAGTAAGTTTGAGTTGCATTAATTGTTCATTAATTAACTGGTTAATTTCTTAATTAATAAGTCAAACATTCTAAAATTATAAATAGTAATTATACACTTCTTTATTTATATTAACATTTATGATTCAATCTATAATTGATATTTATAATCAATATATGACAAGTTTATATATTAGTGAAAATTTAATTGAAGATAGATCATATCTCAATAAATATGAAATAGTAGATTATATTTATTAGTTAAAAACAATAGTTGTGTACAAATAGTTTTTGTACAAATTATTACTTTTCTCTTTCAATAAAATATTTTGCTTCATTATTTAAGAGTAAATTATATTCCAAGACATACTTATAATTATGTTTGTGTAATGATATTTATTTTATTATAAATCTGTAATTATTTCTTGAATGGGTATCAATTCAAAATTAAATTATGATATTCATGGGAAAAAAATATTTATGATTGAGTTTAGAAAAAATAAATATACTAATCGTAAATGTAACTTATTTATTTAACAAAAATTTATTTTAACTAATTTAATATATTTGGTACGGATATCTATTAATGTATCAAAATGTTTTTTCTCTTTAATTTTTTTAAATTAAATCGTATTAAATCTCAATAAAAATCAATTAAAATATTATATTTATTAATTAAGGAAATAATATTCATGTACAAAAATTAAAAAAATACTGAATCGAATATTAAGAAAATTTGCTTTGAAATAAATCTAATTAAGCTACGTTAATTTATCGTAGTTAAGTAATGAATAACTGCCATCAAATTTTTTATTTTAAAATTAAATAATAGATAAATATTATTAAAGTATGTGATGAAAAATCAAAATATCATTCAAGTTGTCACAAACAATTTGATATATTAAAATTTGAAAAATAATACAGTAAAAAAAGAAAGCAAAGCATGTAGATAAAAAGTTTTGTATTCCTTGAAATAAAAGTGCATGTTTCTATTTTATTTTGAAAAATATGTAAATTGGATCCGATTTCATATTATTCATTTTCATATGAAAATTTTCAAATAAATACAAGAAAATAAGGCAGTTAATAAGTAGTGTTATTCTTATTTCTTTAAAATTTAAAAATTCATATTTAATGAAATTAAGTATATTTCATTTTATTAATATACATTATATTTAAATATATAAAGATTATCGTACATCATTTTTTCCTAAAAAAGTGAGCATAGAAATGGTTTTTCATTATTTATATTTAGTTGATAACAAAAAGTTGGTTAATTATAGTAATTCTATAACTAAACAAGCAAATTAAAATATTAATAATCGATTTTTTACCTATTTTTCAATTAAATAAATAGTATAACTCTCATGACCAAAATAATTAAATTTTAGATCATCTGTCATTTTATTGATATTATGATTATGAACACAGTGTACTATCACTTATCAAAAAATTATAAAATAAAATTTGACAAATTAATAAAAATAAATAAAATGGGTACCAATATAATATCACTTATTCACAGGGGCGGAGACAACATATGGTTAGGGTGGCAGCACCCCACGAGCTAAAAACTTTTTTTAGTTATTTTTTTTTTAAATTATAAGGCTCGATCCACGAGATGTAGTCGAGCCTCTATAATCCTTTAAATGATTATTCATCCCTTTTTATATATGCTACATAAATAATGGATCATTTTATATTATATTTTAAATTACTATATAGAAATTAATATCTAATACATTTTTAAAATAAATATTATTTTGGTTTAAATAAAATATCAAATGAATATTATTTTAATACAAATAATTAATGGTCCCACACATCGCGTAGATAGCAATACTAGTATATATATTAAAGCAAGATCGAAAAGAATTTATGGAAATTTTCATTTACATTAATTGTTCATTAATTTAACTATTAAGTTCATCAATTATGTATAAAATATTCTATAATTATTTCACTATGATTTAATTTTTATCAATTATTCAAGCAAAAAAATATATAAAATTTTAATCTATATATGTTTGGAAAATATATAGAAATCAATTAGATTAATTGTTGTTAATAATTAATTCAACATAATTAATATATATTTTAGGGGTATATTGTGCAATACATTATATAATATTTTGTATTGAAAGAATTTATTTGTTGCCATGTCCTCATAATTTTCGTAATACTTGAAAAATATATTAATATATTTGGTTATGAAATACTACAAACAAAATATAAGTATGTTTATGAAAACTATTTTGATATATTATTGGATAATATCAAGTTTAAAGTTTGCTAAGATTTAAAAAATTTATTACATAAAAATAGGTTGATAGGAATAGTAAAATTTTTGTTTCTTAATTTATTAGTCATTATCGGTAAAATTTAATTAAAATTATTTTAATTTCCTATTTTAAGATTTTGTTGTGTACCATCTCAAAAAGTAATTTAATCTTAATTTAGTTTAATATATTTATGAGGAAATTATGAGTACACAAATTAAACCTTAGAATTAATCAATATATTTCAGGAAAATATGTATGTTAGGAACTAAATTTCAGTTCACTCCTTAATTTGATGTTTTGATGTGTCAAAACTTACTTTAGCATTAAGTTTTTAGAATGTCTAAATGTAATCATTGGATATGATTAATCGAGTTGTAATAGACTAGAAACTAAGCTGAAGACCGAGTGGACAGAGACTAAGTCTCTAAGAGGAAAATTGTTAGAATTCAAGAAGTCAAGAACCAAATTTTTGAACTTAAAGAGAAGATCCAAATAAACTTGAAGCACTGAAGAACAAGTGTCCCGTGCTTGAAACTTAGTTCGTCCAGAAAAGTCAGTTTCTGGAAACTGAGTTTTCCCTGAAGAGAAGTAGAAACTTAAACTGACTTTGGAAATGTCAGTTTTCAGTTTCCATATCGAAGAGCATGTGAAACACAAGGAGACACAAGGAATCCTAGAAGGAATCCGAAGTCAGACAGAAGATATCTTAAAGTATTAATCGAAAATTCAGTACGAGGAAACTCATACTTAAATTCCTCAGACTGAAACTTAGTCTCACAAAAATAGGTGGAAAGTACACTGCCAAAAGCAAAAAACAGGCAGCAGAGCAGAGCAGAAGAATGACTATGATTGGACGACCCAATCTTTTTATTAGAGCAAAAGAATTACTATGATTAGACGATCCCATCTTTGTCTCTAACGACTGGATCTCACAGTCTAACGGGAAGAATTCAAATTATCGTCCAAGGGAGCCTATAAATAGCTCGACACTTCAGCAGAATCATAATCAAGAATCATACGCAAAACTGAGCCGAAACACTGTCCAACTTTATACTGAAAAGTCTCTGAATTTCCGTGTTGTCTAAACACGAGACTTCAGTTTATAACTTAAGTTATTCTATCCGTGCTTCTATCTAAGAGCACGAGGCTGAAGCTATCTAAGCTGAAGCTACAGCGAAGGGATTTTTATCAATCAAAAGAAATACACTAGAGACCTGATTAACAAGTTTCTTCCAGAAAAGACAAATTTTCTGAGCACGAGTGTACAGATCACACTAGATGAGGATAGAGAATCAGTCGATCCATCAGCTTATAGAAGAATCATAGGCTCACTCCTAACTTGACAACAAGCCGACCTGATATCTCTTATGCCGTCGGTGTTTGTGCGAGATTTGAAGCCAAACCGAAGAAGTACACATGGACGCTGCCAAGAGGATTTTAAGATTTTTGAAGTGTACTGAGTCACTTAGAATTTGGTATCCAAGATGCGACGAGCTTGCTCTCAATGGACACTCAGACTCAGACTTCAGAGGTTGTCGTATTGATTGCAAGAGCACGAGTGGAACCTGTCCGTTTCTTGGACATAAGTTGATAAGCTGGTTTAGCAAGAAACAACACTCGGTTGCAACGTCAACAATGAAAGCCGAATACGTTACTGTTGCTAGTTGTTGTGCTCAAATTCTTTGGATCAAACAACAGTTGCTTGATTATGATGTGGACTCAGGATGTGTTCCCATCTATTGCGACAATAACAGTGCAATTTGCATTACGAAGAACCCAATTCATCATTCCAGAACTAAGCACATTGACATACGACATCACTTCATTCGTGATCATATCGAGAAAAATGATGTAAGCGTGGAGTACATCTGAACTGAAGATAAGCTCGCAGATATTTTCACGAAATCACTTCCAGAAGCTCGTTTTAAGGAGTTTTGTATCAAACTCGGACTTATGGAGTTTTATGGACTTACGTAAATCTTTACCCTTTCTTTCTCGTATCTTGTCATTGATTTATTTTGTTAAGTATATTCGTTTGAAACTTTGTCAGGAAAACTACGGCGCTTTCATGCTGTAAATTCCGAATGGGGAATCAGCAAATTGATGGCTAAGACAAGTTTTGCAGAGCCATCTAATGGATACATTTTCAATGAAATAAAATTGATAATTTGTAATATGCAAAAAATTTGTAATATATTTGAGAAAATCAAAATAATTTATAATATAATTGATAATTTTTCCATTTATTTTTCACCCACCAAGATTTGGTTTAATTTTCGAAAAAATAAAGTATCCATGTATTTAAACTTTACTCAAATCCTTTGTCCATTTCATATTGAGACAGGTCAGGGCGAAAATGCATTCTATGCCTATTTATGTCAAAAAATTCTGTACTATAAATGTAGGAATAGACAGTTAAGACAATAAATGCAGCTTTTTTTTTTTTTCAAATAACAAATAAATTGTAAAACTTGAGAAATAAATGTAAGGGTTGAAAATTAAATAAGCACATGACAAATTCTATTAGTGAAAATTATAACTATAAATAAACACACAAATATGACTTATATTTCTACATGTTTGGGGAGAATAAAATGAAAAACAAGCATACCAATCACGATTTCACAATATTATATTTAAGAACGATTTTAACTTCAGACACAAATTAATTAAGTCCACTCAATTTTGTTTTCTGTATTATCAATTTATCACTTATTATTTTGTATATGAAATAGCTATCTTGAATTATTTTTTTTATTGGTTTCAGAGAACAAACTAGAACAATATTTGGATAGAAATAACCCTGCACGTCCCATGTTCGGAGTGTAGTTTGTTCAAGATTATGAGTTCGAGCTTCAGATACATATTTGAGTGTATTA